>OY804599.1:3014980-3117480 GCA_963680895.1 Fragum sueziense | reverse complement strand
CCTTTCAAACATAAATGCGATGTAACCCCTTTAAGATAATGGATATTCGATAATTGCAAGGTAATAAATGAAGTACTATTTAGTCTTTTCAGTTAAGATTCTCGGCTTTGCTTTTGTATACGGGTTAAAATTAGTGAATAAAGATATTCAAATTGAAAGCCACAACAAATGAATTTGAAAAAATCTGGAAATTGCAATCTTTCTCGAGTGCACCGGTATGGCAAAGTCGTATCGCGATTCTGTATCGGGGCCCTCCGAATCGTGATTTACTGGTATACCCGTAATATTGCCCACCCCTAATGATACCGATCAATGAACCATTTATTGTCATACCTGGTGAAAATTTAAGACCAAAAAGTATTTCAGAAAGGTTTATGGGCAATGTTTTGCAACAACCCTCACTTTAACAGCCTTTGTTTACAATGATCTACCATTTAAAAACCTTGTGATCAACGCGGAATCACGCCCTTTCCTTAGACTATGACGTAACGGTTTGGAATTTAAAAAAAAGGAGGGATAACGAAATTCTATTTTTCAAAATGAGGAGCCCTTTGAACACAATATAACAAGTTAAAAAACTGATAATATGAATCGATAAATAAATGATATATCAGAAACGTTCGGTTAAAGTTTCAAGCTAGAATTCGCACCAATAATGTTTGCTTCTAAGTTGGGTCAATTCCTTAACAAGCTTGGGGAACAAAATAAACAAAATTTCACAGGAAAAGCAATACATTTTCAAGTGGCCAGCTTAACAGATCAACGTAAATTGATCTCCGCAACAAGAATACTCTATAATTTCTAAACAAAGGCGGTCACATGACTGGAAAGAAATTCAAAACAAAGCCGGTCACGTTACAGTAACTGATTACCTATTTTCTGTTCTATTTCCAAACAAGATCTTGTCACGTGATCTACAATAACAAAATTGGGGGTTGTTGAGTTTCTGAAGGTCAAAAACGTAAAAAATGATTAATTGATCTATACCCTTCAGTGTTTTGCCGAATGATTGGATATATTACACAAAAACAAAGCGCCACAACTTGTGTCGGACGTTCCTGTTGTTTTTGAAGCATAATGCGCTCTATTGTAAATAGCGAAATATCAAAGAGCGTATTTACATCAGAGAAGACTCAGATTAAATGGTCATTAATTCTTTCCCAAATACGACATGGTTTTGTCGTTCCAAAACTGAAAATCTTTGGTAAACATTAATTTTGTATCCAGCATCTAGAACTCATCTTCCCTAGCCAAGGTTGACCCCACCTATGTTTGTATTCACCCTTAGCGGATTTAGTTCGACTTTCTTGAAATCAGGAAGTGCCACCTAGCGGTTGTCCTGCTGGTTGTTTACGTTATTTCGTCCATAAGCGCATTGTCTTTTGTGTCATACGTCATTCGGATTAGGTAAAAGTTAGCTGCTTCTTTAGTCGAGTTGTCTAAAGTATTAATAATTTGTTGATTGAAGATAGGGATTTCCTGTCTATTGAAGTGAAATTCTTAGGAAAAATCGTCCATCTTCGCATTTTCAGTTGTAAATGCAATGCTTTTCCCGCCCGTTGTCATGAATTGGTTACTCATAACAATTGTATCAGTCGACAATCTGATTGGTTCCAGCAAGACCTCGCTGGAACCAATGAAAATGCTTTCCAGGAGACCAAGAAAATCGGACTAAATACGCCAAGGGTGGATACAGAAACGACGTTATGTCGTAGATTTCACCCTTGGCTTGCAAAGTTGCTAGAACTCTGCTCAAATGATCATAATGCCAAGAGGCCCAAGATGCTTATGTTAATCTATAGCCAATAGCATAGAATATATTGGGGACAGATGAGAAATTGCATTTGTATTTGTAAATGTATTGAATTACCATGACTTAAAATGATTTCTATATTCATTTCAGCTATAAAACAAGAATCTACATGGGTTCATGTTTAACTCATTACCACACAATGACTCCTTTTGACTCCCCACCAGATAATGGCTTTGGAAAACATTTTGGAAAATGAAGAAATTACTTGTGACAAGCAATTTCTTCATTTCCCACAATGTTTTCCTACCTTTAAGACCAAACATGTAAAATTTCATTCACTTTGAATTGTCGTCTTCCACATCTTTGAATTTGGACAAATCCAAAAATTTGTCATTTGGTAATGGGTTAATACCCATTGTGAGTAGGCCTAATTGTGAGGCCAAGCACCAGACACATTTCAAGTGAGTTGATTTGTTGTTTACCATTTTAAGGTTTATGAACTGAGAATGAAATGCAGAGCCAAAGGCAAAATTTGAAAAGTGCCAGTAATTCCTAAACTGTGGTACATTTTCATTCCAAATATAAACATTAGCATTTTGTATGGTTTAGAATTTTGAATTAATGCATACTAATTACTTATGGAAATATTTGACAAAAATGTTCAAAATTGCCTCCCTTGCATATGAATAAAGAGTAAAATAATATTTGTAAATAATTTTCTTCTTGAAGCATAATCTTGAAATCCGACACGGTGAATCAACTAATGTGAAGTGTATTAACAAGTGACTTCAGGGCTTTTCGTCCAGAAATTGGGAAGGGGCCCTGGTCAGTCATTTTGGGAAATTTAGCGCAATTTTGGTCAAATTGGGAAAAAGAAAACACAGGAGAATCATATGGGAAAAAAGACTCCCTTATCTAAATGATTTTAGTGAGTTTGTATATGTACAGATTCTGATAATTATGATAAAATAGCACTAGGTCTGTTCAATCACTGTTACTGAACTGTCTGTTAATAAATTGCTGAGTGTAACGCTGCACGCCTAGTAGGAAATAGTGTTTGAAATGAGATATCATGTTACATAATTGACCAAACGCTGACTGTCAATCAAAAACATCGATTAGCCAATGGACGATCAGAAAAATGCCATGACCCAATTGTTCTTTGTTGCACATGTTATTGTATCGATTTATCGACTGACAATAAAAACAATCGACATGCCAATGGCAAAGAATTTTGTGCTAACAATGGACTAGGTTTACAGTTATGTTTTGATAAACCGTCGGTGTTGTTACAAAATCTCGTTACTATGACTTAAATCAAGCCGTAGTTACGAGATTTTATAACAACACCTACGAAATACTATTTTGTTTGTCCGAATTTACGTCACGGTAAACTGGATAAAATTGTTCCCTAATAACGATCACATCCCCATTGTTTGTCTTAAATTCTATGTTGGGCGGAGCGATTTATCGATTGGCGTTTGGTCAATTATGTTAAATGGACAGGTCTGTTGCTACCCACTGCAAATGCTGATCAGGGAACATTTCAGTTGTGGATACTTACTAATATAATAATCATATTTCAGATAAGACTTTATTTAGCTGAATCTATTTATATAGAAATTTACTTTCGAGGGCTTAGCACATTTAAAAATACATTGTACATATTTTTTGTATTTCTGAATCTTTAGAAAATAATATGTCATGAGTTCTAATAATGAGTTTCATTTCTGTATTTATACAGAAATATTAAGATATTTAGAACTCAAAGATATTTTAGAAAGTTTCTTAGTTTTTCCCTCTCCTGTAAAATTTTACAAAATTTAGTTACAACAGTTTTGCACTAAGCCCTCGATTTGCCTTATGACCATCATAAGTGTTGAGATACTATATGTATATGACAATTTTGTCCATTTTCATGTTATGAATTTAATATGCAAATAATTGTATACATGCATATCAAATTGACAATAATCATTTTGCAGACATGGTGTAATCAGAAAACAGTGGTATGTTGAACAGCTGTATAAAGTCTGGTGGAATGGAATGTGTTTCAGAAAGGCCTTTAATGGTATGCATTTATTCTTTATCCCTGAAACAATCTTGATTTCAGTGTATCATGTACAAAGCGAGATTTCTCCTGAATTACAAAGTATGATGAAAAACATTACTTTCTAAATAAACTATACTTAACCATAACGTACAAATTGTCTACAACCTGTTTCAGCAAAGGATCAGTTTGAAATATTGCTGTTTAGAAAAGGTTGCACATGTATATAAATACATGTCTAGATCTATGCTTGATTGGAATGTGACAATTTTACTTTCGAATTCACAGTTTACATGTTGAATTACCCAGGTAGGTAATTAAGCAGCAGGGGTGCAGTATATATATTTTGTAAATAAAATGTTCTGTTCTGTATATATTTAAGGGCACATCCCCTGCCGCTTAATGAAACCCACCCTGCATTAAAAGGGATGATTTAAATGGATAATTACGGCTTTTTAAAGTAATTACAAACTTTTCCAAAAGAACAACTTCAGTAAAAACAATGTAGGATATATCAATAATCAACATTTTCTACTTTTCATTCAATGTTTTGATTTTGAAAATATGCATATCCTTTTTCCTTTTGCAATACATATTGAAGAAAATTTTGTAAAAAATACATTGAACATTTTTTGATGATTTAATGACTGATTTTGTCATCTCATTAGCATCACCTTTAAAAATTTTGATAATATTTTTCATTGCATGTATTGTTGCATTTTGACAAGGCTTCAAATATTGTTAGAAAAGTAGAAAATGCCAGGATGCCAGGAGTTGTGATTTTTAGGGGTCAGTATAAGGCTGAAATGTTACATTTGTTATTTTTGTATAATTGCAGGTTCATAAATCAGGTGCACAGATGAATAAAGATGATGCTGACAATGGTGATTACCGATGTTATAACAGACAAATTGACAATTTGTGGACATTTATTGGTCAATACAGTGATTTGTGTACAATATCCATGTATAAACATTCAAATTTTAAATCCGACAAAACTCCATCCTGTTTAAACCGATTCCAACATAATGACGTCTTTTGACAACCTACACGATGAAAGGTTTTGAAAACATTCAGGATAATGAAGAAATGGTTTTGTGAAAAGCAATTTTATCATTTCCCACGATGTTTTTCAGCCAGTTAGATAAAAAATATGAAATTTTATTCTCTTAAAATTGTCATCTGCAACATCTTTCAATTTGTGACAGTCTTAAAAAATCCGTCTGGTAATTGGTTACAAATGATTTAGTGCAGATAACCAAATACAATAGAATTTCATGTTGTGACTTGTAAAAACCAGCCAAAGTTTCATTCATGTTTATGAAAATTAGAACAAATTTTTAACGTTTTATTTGATTTTTGTTCTGGCTATCAGAAAACATACAGGTTAACCCAAATAAGTCCTGATTTTGTCATACCTGAAAGAAAATGCTTCAAGAAAACATTGAGACAAAAGAAGAAAATGCTGATAACCGGCGTTTTCTCCTTTTATCTAAATATTTTCTATGCTAAATTGTACCTAAATCCTATCTTTATCAACATTCATTTGACGTTTGCAGTATGGTTCTTATTGGACCACCTCTAAATTTTAGAGTTTGGGAAAGGGTTAAATCAGAGTAATAACTAGTATAGAGATTTGATAGACATAAATGACAAGGATGTTATGCCTGCCAACAGCATATCTTCTGTCCTCTTTATTTCAAGTTGTGCACCGGTCCATGAGAAAACCTTCAACCAAAAAAGTAAATACAGTTTACACTCGTTAAGTCAACATCTGATATGTCAAATTTCTGCTTAAGCCGAAATGAAAATGTGGTCCTTGCATCATCAATGGCCGTAGGGTATCAATCAGGTTAGACAAATTTAATTATTTTATAGTGAATAAATCAATTGAAATATGGTAGGAAAAGGAGATAATTTGCTCCTTTTGAGCAATTTTCCTTTTCCTGCTATATTTTAATAATACATGCACTTGCCCAACGAAAATGAATAAATATCATTAATCAAAGCGGAAAAGAATTGGGATAAGTCGAATTCACGTTATCTCGAGCTAGAATGATGTTCCCTAAGACTTCGACACAACAAATATTACGAAACGTATTGGAAAACGGCTTACTGTCGTTTGAAGGCAATGCTGAAAACTGTTGAGATGAAACGCAACATGCTAGTGATAGTGAACTTTCCGAGCGTCTTCAATATATGGGAACTTTTGAAAACCATGGACTGGATGAGAGAAAATGTTGAAAAACAACTATGCCTGTCAGCGGTTTTTAGCTCACCTGAGCAGAAAGTGCTTAATGTGAGCTATTGTGGTCATTCAATGTCTGTCCGTCCGTCTGTCAACAATTTGGTGTTTACACCATAAGAACTTGCATGGGTTCGAATCATTCCCATTGGATCAGAAAGTTGAGAGTTATGTGCCCTTGAATCTGACAAAATTGCCTTTTCGAATCTAACAACTACAAATATTGACTAAACAAGACAAAACTTGGCCATAATGTTCATTACCAAGTATTGTTCGGGAAAGGTTTAAGGTAGTCCATCCCTTAATGAGATTTGCACGACGTCGCAATTATTCGGGTCAGGTCGAAATCAGTCGGCGGAGGAACCCTCCACCGCTGAATGATTACGATTGCGCCCGGATGTGTTCAGATACGTAACGACGACACTCGGAAAAAACAGATGTTTTATGAATCTCAAAGTGGCCACATTACGGGTATTCTACCTTGATTAAAGACAAATTACTCGTAATCTTTCCACCCAAAAAAAAACAACAATATGTATATATATTCCATTGATTCATTTAAAATTATTGTGTGCAACATCTTTGTATTTGGTCCAAACTTAAATTTTGACGTTTGGGAATGGGTTAATGGTGCTGATTTCAAAATTCATACAATTCGTTATGATGTCTACGTGACAAGTCTGTAAGGTCATTGTTCTTGGTCAAAGACACATCTCAAGGTCATAATTACAAAACCTCATAGACCTATAGATTCTTCTCCAGGTTTCAACAGGCATTTGTGCTTCACATGCACGTCTTTTAGTCTAAAACCCTTTGGATTTTGACGAGATAGATCTAGTTTACTGGGAAATGTTAAGGTTGACGTCGACATCTTTTCGCCCGTTTCTAGGCTTTGCCTACTTTCATATTAGAGGTTAGAAAAGGTAGCAGAGTATGTGGGAGCAATGGCCTTCTGGTGTTTCATGATTCATGATTACTATTAACCCATTACCAAACGACAAAATATTAGGATGGTCCAAATTGAAAGAAGTTGGAGACAATGTATTCAATTTGATGAAATTTTGAAACTTTATGATTTTTGGGGTTGAAAATATTGTGGGAAATGAAGAAATTGCTTGCCACAAGCAATTTCTTCATTTTCCACAATGTTTTCCAAAGCTATTATCTTGTAAGGAGTCAAAAGGAGTCATTGCGTGGGAATGGGTTAATCAAAGAGCTTCTCACTTTTCACTGTGTTGTAAGTTGTACGTTAGATTTGTGTAGTTTGTACGGAAGTTTTGAGTGGTCAATCAAAGATGGCGTCGAGGGAAAATCGTTAGAGGTAGGTGTCTTAGTTTTTCGTCGATAATTTCCTTAAATGGCCGTATCTTGTCTTGATACTGATATCATTGTACAGGAGAAATGTATACCTATTCACGGTGCTATATAGCCAAGTACCAGTGTTGTCCTATCGTACTCAGTCGTTGTGCAAAGACAGCCCAACACGGAAAACTTTTTTCGAAGCGAGAAAGTTGCCCTTTTAAGGATGATTACATAGTAAACAGCGAACTAGGGAACAAACTATTGCTCTAACTTGGATGTTTTTAACATGCTCTTTTCTATGGTTACCGTTATTTTACACAAAAATATCTAGAATGACCACAAACGCTGTGTTTACTAAATGGCCAAACAACGGTGTAGTCACAGTGAAAATATGCAGACACAACGGTGCAGTTTCTGTGTTATCTGTACGGTGTAGTTATTATTTTCACAACAAATTGTGAACGGTGTAGACTTGGTATGTTGTATAGGGCGAACTAGCTCTAACAGATAGCAGATCATCTGTTTTATCTCCCTCAAATACTTTGGTCTTAGAAAACTCAGATGAAAATGCCGCCATCCTCAAAGTAAATGAAAACAAAAGTTAAGAAAATATGTTTTCTCTTTTCTTCGTTCTCCTAAGCCTTAAACAGTTCAATGTATGTTTGATTTAATTTTCGGGAGACATTTTTGTTATTTGTGATTGAATAAACATCTGACGGCAATGATAATCAAAAGGAATACCATCACAAAATATCAAATAAGACATACGATAACCGTCATTTTGAAGCCATGTTAAGTGCAACGGCAAATTTCTTGTTCATCTGTTCATTTGATTTGTAGATTCGAAATTTCGGCTCTGGCTTTGAATTTTTCTTTGTAACTGTTTTAATTGGTTATTACAATCAATTAATGTAATTAATGAAATGATTTCAACTCATGGAGTATGATAATTATTGATCGAAATGTATCTTGTTTTCAAATTGACCCCTCATTGAAAAGTCTGATTTTACCCAAAATAAAGGATTCAATCAACAAAACATAAATTATAAATAACAAAACATAAATTATAAATTTGTGTCATAAACATTTGGGCCTTTTTTCGTCTTGTTCGACTTAAGTAAATAAGTCTTGAAAATAGAATTCTGGAACTGCAAAATTCATTTTGGAATTTCATACGTAATGAACTTCTTCTTCAGGACTGACATTTTTCTGACCAAGATTTTTTGGGCTCACTCATAAAATGTAACCATTTGCAATGAAAAAGACAATATTCTATTCGCCAAAACCGTTTGACTATTGGAGTAAAACGCATTGAAGTACTACCAAGACAGTGTAACTTACACGCATCCATAAATAAATGAAATGCAATGTTTTCCATCGAGAGCCGACCTTCATTGACCAAAATAAACAAATACCAAGTTGATCAACGCTTCTCAATGACTTAATCACATCTGGGAACAAACTGTTCATTTCAGCCATTGTTTTCATGTTCTCGTGGGGAAAGAGAAGAGACCCTATCCGTTTCATCTGTTTTAGCACGTCCAATGGAAATATCAGGAATTAAGGTCGGGGCTTTTTGAACGACTTTATGGGGTGTTGAACTTCGTCATTTTTTATGTTCAGGACTCATGCATTCAAAACCGGGGATATCATCGATAGAAAGAATCTTGTTAACTCCAAAATCCTTTTTTCTACGTCGATGAGGTCTATCTTGTGTATTCTATGCTCGCAAATGGGGATGATGTCCTAGTCTGACTTCTTGATAATATCAGGAATAATACTAAAGTTCAGAGTTTTCAAATCTTTTTGACCTGTCTGATCATTGATCTCCCCCGCCCTGCGCACTTTTAATATCTGACTGGAATGGTCCTGTTCCGAATGCTTCACAACATTTTCGAAACTCCCTTCGAAATGACAGTAGTAATAGGTGAATAGCATGGAACTGAAAATAAAGAAAAAAATAAAACGGACGCCAGCAGATTCTTGGTAATTTCTACTATTTGACCCTTACGGAATTGCTTTGACAAATAGCAAGGAAACTAGATTCTGATATATTTTGATTAAAGTATATTTTGTAGACATAGTGTCACCTTCTTTGCTGCAAAGCATTTACAAGTCAGTCACATAAAAAATTATTAACATAATTGTTGAAGAATTTCGGTAGTAATTGTAAAACATGATTCTCAGCCGTGAAAACGTTATCATTAAACATAAAAATATTATCATTCCAGAAATGATAAGTTCTGTATTACTTCAAGTCTACACCGTTCACAATTGCATTATGTCTACACCGTTCACAATTTGTTATGAAAATATAACCACACCGTACATAAAACACAGAAACTGCACCGTTGTGTCTGCATATTTTCACTCTGACTACACCGTTGTCTGGCCATTTAATAAACACGGTGTTTGTGGTCATTCTAGACATTTTTGTGTAAAATAACAGTAACCATAGAAAAGAGCATGTTAAAGACATCCAAGTAAGAGCAATAGTTTGTTCCCTAGTTAGCTGATTACTATGTAATCATCCTTAAAAGGGCAACTTTCTCGCTTCGAAAAAAGTTTTCCGTGTTGGGCTGTCTTTGCACAACGACTGAGTACGATAGGACAACACTGGTACTTTGATATATAGAACCGTTGATAGGTATACATTTCCCCCGTATAATGATATCAGTATCAAGGCAAGATACGACCGTTTAAGAAATTTATCAATGAAAAACTAAGACACCTACCTCTCATGCTGTATTGTTGTCGCCATCTTTGAATGACTACACAAACCTAACGTACAACTTACATCACAGTGCTTTTAGAGGTTAGAAAAGGTAGCAGAGTGTGTGGGAGCAGTTCTTGTGTTTCATGGTTCATGATTACTTCTAATTGGTGTAGAGTGTACAGTATGGTCTAGCGAAACACTTGTAACAAGTAGATCTGAAATTGTGTATGATTTTGCAAGTCTCAATTGACCAATCTTTGAAAATCAAGAAGCTGATGTTACAAAAGTGTGTTACAGCAATAGCATTCTTTGTGGGTCAGGATTTACAATGTCTGTAGTAAGGTGAAAAAATAATCTAGATCCACAAAAGTTAAAAAAAAAGTTTTGATCCTAAATCCATTTTTGCAGACTGGCTAGGACCAGGCAATGCTTTTCACACTCCCTGGAAGGTTCCTTTTCAGGGCGATGGGTCACAAATGTCTCTAAAATCATATTAGTAATTACCTTAGCTGGAATTATGATTAAATATTTCTCGTTATATTGTCATAATTGTCTTTGTGTTACAAGATTTCTTAACCAGGATAAAATCATGTGGGCTACACAATCTTCTCCTTTGTTGTCCAATTCAAACAGACAACACTGGGAACATATTCACCAATGTGATATCAGCGGCGGATCCAGGATTTTTATGAGGGGGTTCGAATATAAAAATAGGGGAGTTCATTTTCCTTAGGTATTAGGCTACACAATTGTGACTTGACTGAATTTCTGCATAAAAATGAAATCTGGCTATAGAGGGGGGTTCGTTTGAACCCCTGGAACCGCCTCTAGACCCGCCACTGGATATGTCATACCAACATTTAAAAATTGATTGTTTAAATCTTAATTACATTATGTAATTTTCTTGCCATGTTGCCTACCAAAAATGGAATTGTCTCAAAAAAATATATGAGTAATATCTTTTTCTTCAATATTACCAAGAATTTAGACCAGTTTCACCTTAAAGTGGAAAGTAAGACAAATGCAAAGATTAAAATACAGTTGATGTATAGCTCACCATAAATGACCTGGCAGAGCTTCTCTAGCTAATAGCTAGAGACGCTCTGCCTGGTCATTTATCAAGTCTTGTAAAACAATTTTATTTACAGTAGTATTGCGCTAACTCATGGAATGGAAAATAGTGTAAAGTGAAGAAATCAGACAATTACCATAAATGATGTGTTATTTTCAATTATATGCAAATTTTTCTTCGTCCTCCATAACACAAGGGTGCTGTTGTTATGTTAATTTTGTGTTTAATCGTGTCTGGGGGGCACGATCAAGAAATATTATCTTCTTCGCTGCGCCTTCCAAATTCCTCGAAATGAGAGAAATTAAACGAATTATTTCCTCCGTCTTAAATTGATCAATAATTATAACCGGGAAATTCTTTGTATAAAATTAGCATGGTTTCAAAGTATTGCAACCCTTATACAAAGACCTATTTTGACATCTTAAAAGACGATTGTTTGAGAATTTTGACTGAAAACAATGAAGGGTGGTGTACAACTGCATGACCAATCACCATAAAATCTACTTTGATAGATTGTTGGGGTGAACAAAGTAAAACTCATAGTTTTCTTACTGTCTGTCTATGTATCTGTCTGTTAGGTTCTAACCCTTTCCAAAACAACCCCTGTGAAAAGTCCATTTAAGTTAAAGAGCTGCTTATAACGTTAAATGCCATTTCTAGAACTGTTCTAGAACAGTTAAAGTGCTTTTTAACATTCTAGAATGTTCTAGAACAGTTCTAGAACTAGAATTGCGTCCTTGAATTTTTTTTGCAGGTAGTTTTGACATTTATAAGTTACTTTAATAAAGATGGCAAACAAGAAGGAAAAGAGGAAAATTCTGATACTATGCACATGTTCAGCATCTACCACTTGTCCCTTAATATTTTTCATGCTATGATATTCAAGTGTCTTCCTTTCCACAATATCAATTTTGCCGTGACTGCTACAACTTTGAAATTGGACAAGTTTAAATTTTGTTGTTTTGGAAAGGATTTTCCTGATAAAGCTAATTTCTTGTCTGAATTTCTATAGTTTAACCCTTTCCCAAACAAGATCTGGTTTTGACATCCCTAATAGAAAAGGCTTGGGAAAACATTGAAACAAAAGAAAAAACTGCTGATAACCAGCAGTTTCTCCTTTTGCCTCAATATTTTCTATGGTATATTACACACAATTCTTGTCTTTATCAACATTTATTTTGTCGTCTGCAGCAGCTTTGAAATTTGAACACCCAAAAATTTTGTTGTTTATGAAAGGGTTAATGTAATTTATTTTGTATTTCCAGATTACATGTTGGGTAGTGATTGTGGCCAGACTATTGCCCTAGGTGGTGCAGTGGTATACTCTCATTTTATAAACGTGACAAAATATTACGGTGATAATGTAAACTGTCGATTACGCTTCAAAGCGCGCAATAAAGGCTGGAAGTTAATGTTACGTATGTTAGAAATGGATATACCCGACCGACAAGAAGGTGGTATCTGTAATGATGCTTTGTATATATCTGATGCTGATAATATTTATAGAACAATGGTAAGTCTGAATGTTACATATGTCACGTATGTTATGTAAATGATGTATGTTACATATGTTACGTATGTTATAAATGGATATACTAGATAGACAAGAAGGGGGCATCTGTAATGATATGTTGTATATATCTGATGCTGATAATATTTATAGAACAATGGTAAGTCTGAATGTTACATATGTCACATATGTTATGTAAATGGTGTATGTTACATATGTTACGTATGTTACATATGTTATAAATGGATATACTAGATAAACAAGAAGGGGGTATCTGTTATGATATGTTGTATATATCTGATGCTGATAATATTTATAGAACAATGGTAAGTCTGAATGTTACATATATGTCACGTATGTTATATAAATGATGTATGTTACATATGTTACGTATGTTATGTATGTTACATATGTTATAAATGGATATACTAGACAGACAAGAAGGTGGTATCTGTAATGATGCCTTGTATATATCTGATGCTGATATCATTTATAGAACAATGGTAAGTCTGTATTTTTTGGGGAGGCACCATTTTGTATCATGTTTGTGCAAAGGCCATTGTATAGTCCATGGTCTCTTATGGTCAAATTTTGTTTGTTTTGTCTCTTATGGTCAAATTTATCGTTCACCAATCTGCCATTCTGTTCATTCTTGTATGTCATTCTTTTTAAACACTGATGAGACAATTTCCAGAGCTCTAAATAAGGGGTACCAGTGGCTTCTCAGATGGAAAATCGCTCGTCGAGAAGAATGAAACGAGTACCAAAAATAGGGGTTTGTGTCAATAATGACAAATGAAGAATGTTATCAACTGTCTTACTCTGCACTGTCTGTCTGTAACAAAATATTTATATCTGTCTAAATTAGGCTTGACAGAGATTTAACCCTTTCCCAAACAGCAAATTTTAGAGTGATCCACTTCAAAAGCTGCCACAAATGACAAAATAGATGTTATTAAAGATAAGATTTGAGTACAAAAAAGCATAGAAAATATTGAGGCAAAAGGAGAAACTGCTGGTTATCAGCAGTTTCTTCTTTTGTTTCAATGTTTTCCCAAGCCTTTTCTATTAGGGGCGTCAAAAACAGGTCTTGTTTGGGAAAGGGTTAATGTATATCTGCCTAAATTAGGTTTGACAGAGATTTAACATATCACAAAGTTTTTAAAGCTGTTTGATTTATTTTTCTGTAAACATTGCTCCCACGCCAGATAAGTGATAAATGGATTATAATTTGACAGAAACTCTAACAGAGGCCTCTAACACACTTAACCGTGCCTGCCCCCAGTCTTTATCATGGTAGGGAAATCTTGGATTAAAGAACATTTTGGGGCATGCCTCATTTAGTGTGAGAAATCTTTAAGTTTCTGGTTTAAATTGAAAGTATTTGTATAGTCTTTCAAAGACATCTAACTTGGAAGATGTTCTGTCTAAAACTAGTTCCAAAATTATGGTAAATGCGTTATGAGCCAGGATCTGGAAAAAGGTCCTTTAAGGCTATTGAGCCCGACATGGTTCCAGATCAGCCTGCGTAGACATGCAGTCTGATGGAAAACCATGTTGTTCTCCATTAGCTTCGTTATGGTCTGTAGCAACCGTATGAGAGTAACATGAACCCATGTCAGACTGCACCTAAGCACAGCGTGATCTAGAAACAATGTTGTCTCAAGTGCTATAAGGGACATTTTTCCAGATCCCGGCTCATTTACATTGAATGTATACTCATAATAGACTTGCACAAACACATGTATAATCACTGGTGACTCAGAATTTCAGATGATCTTCAATAACTTTGTTAATATTAATTGACCAATTCGAATTTGGTTTGAAGCAGAGAAGGTAGTTAAATGCCAGAAATAAGCTGAATGTAGTAGATTTTTGAAAAATCAATCTATAAAGTTATTGAAGATAAACCAAAACCAATAACTTTTTATCAGTTGATTTTTTAATAACTTTTTTATCAGTTGATTTTTCAAAAAAACACCACATCCATCTAATGGGTGACGTCTGTCCACCTTCTCTGCTTCCAACCGAATTCCAATCGGTCCCGTATTGACAAAATTATTGAAGATTTTCTAAACTTGTTGTACCATGTGATTATCCACTGTGACAAATATGCAGTCTCTTCTGGGTCCCATGATAAACTGTAGCTTTGAAGTCTCCAACAGAAAGAAGGTGAGGGTAAGCATTCTCTCTTTTCCCTGACAGTAACTGACATGTTGTCTATTTTGAGTAGTTGTGGCCACAATGCAGCTGTTAGTGTGTCAAACTTTCAATAATGGGTTCTGGGTCTGAAACCTGAATGTGATGAATACTCTTTTTATGCCCCCGATAGGGAGGCATCATAAATTTGACTTGTCCGTCCGTCAGTCCGTCCGTCCGTCGGTCCGTCTGTCTGTCCGTCCGTCATTCCGTCCAAAAACTTTAACATTGGCCATAACTTCCTTATTACTTAACATATTCGCTTCATACTTTACCACAACATTCCTTGGTACATTACCTTTTTGTAGGCACATACTTTGGTGACCTTGACCCCTGGATGACCTTGACCTTGAACATAGATTGGCCATAATTTAAAATCAAAGCGGTGTCGGGGGCATTGTCATCTTACAGTGACAGCTCTTGTTCATATTTGTCTCCATCTAATGGACGGATACACGGATCTTCAACCTTGATGGGGTGAGCAGCTGAGGGTTTAGAAAGGGAATAGTCATAAAAGTGGTGCAAGAAATGACAGTAATCCATGGCTAGGTGCCTGCTTCAGCCACCTGATATGACTATAAACTGTTTAACCCTTTCCCAAACGACAAATTTTTAGGGTGATCCACTTGAAAAAGTGCCACAAATGACAAAATGGAAGTTAGTAAAGATAGTATTTGTGTAAAATATGGCATAGAAAATATTGAGACAAAAGGAGAAACTGCTGGTTATCAGCAGTTTCTTCTTTTGTTTCAATGTTTTCCCAAGTCTTTTATATAAGGGACATCAAAACCAGGTCTTGTTTGGGAAAGGGTTAATATCAGGTCCCAAATTTAGCCAATTCATATCAAAATTATATTTGGACTAGCATTTGTCATGTGACATGAAATTGCTTTCAATTTGGACCTGTCTAAAATTTTGTCTTTTTGGAAGGGGAAAAATCTCCAAATTTTGTTTTTCTTCCAATTGATAAATGACAGGAAGATATCCAGACCATATGGTACAGTAATTCTGTAGAATCCATTTAATCCCCAAAATGGAGAATGTTGGATCCAGAGTTTGGCAGAAGATGAAAAGATTGTGTCTCCAGCTATAAATCAACTTCGTCTTGGCTTGATGACAAAATTTTAGTGATCCAAATTGAAAGCTGCTATAGCCTACAGACAACAATATGGATGTTGATAAAAGATACAATTTGTGTACAATATTATATACATGTAATAGAGAATATATTGAGGCAAAAGGAGAAAATGCTGATTTCAGCATTTTCTTCTTTTGCGTCAATGTTTTCCCTGGCCTTTTCTAATACAGGCATCAAAACCAGGTCTTCTTTGGAAGTGGGGTAAGCGCCCAAGAGTGGAGAATGTTGAATCCAGAGTTTGGCAGAAGATGAAGAGATTGTGTCTCCGGCTATAAATCAACTTCGTCTTGGCTTGATGACAGTGTATGAAATATCAATGAATGAAAAATTACTCCCAGCCTAAAACCCTTGCCCAAATATGAACATTTAAGATTCGATTTGAGAGATGTTGCTGATGACACTGAACGGCAGTTTATGAATAAGAAATTTGTGTTTATTTACAAAAGGAGCAAAACTAATGATGGTCTGCATCAGCGTTGTCTTCTATTGTCGCAATGTTGTCCAAAACTCTTCCCATTAGGGATGTTAAGACCAGGTCTTGTTTTGGAAAAGGTTAAACTATTTCCTGGTATATAGTGTAGAATTGTTGTAAGTGTATATGGATTTCAAATGTTTAACAATAGTTTTGCACTGCCTATGGCATTTTTTCTCAAACAGAGATTTCCTCAATTGATTATTTTGGATACAGTCCAATATGAGAAAGCACTGTCATAATGGAATTAGTCTTAAGTCTGCCATGTCATTCAAGGGGGTACTTGTAATGCTTATAGTTGCATATTGTTGCTTTTCAACAAAAACCTTGTAACTGCAGCTTAAAACAAGCTGCAGTTACAAAGATTTCGTTGAAATGAAGCAATTTGTAATTGAAATATGTTTGTGCCAACCCCTATGATATAGTAAAGTATAGTTTGGCAAGACAGTTTGATCTCTGTATAAATCTCTCAGGCCAGTTGAGTGTCTTAAAGAATTTGTCACATCGAGTCATTGTTTGATATGCTGAATGTCCTGTTTTCCTTGCTAGACTTTATGGATGACAGAAAAAGTAGCAAGAAACTAGCTTGTTTAAATCACAAATAGCCCATCATTACTGTTTTGAAAAAGACCTCTATGTAATTTGACTGTGACCATGTCTGGTGACCTTGACCTATGTTTAACAAATTTTGCCAGGAAAAAAATTAACAGTAGCCATGATTTTGAATGGTATGTGAATGGGATTTCCTTGATACCAGCGTCAAGTTTACAGGTCAATGTCAAATAACAATGTCACATTTTCTAAATAATCCCTTTTACAAACTCATCCTGTACTACAGTGTATTTCAAATTTAAGTGTTCAAAAAGCTTATATTTTGTATCTTTGCTACTTTGCAAAGGAGGCAAAAATCAGCATGAGGGAATAGTTTATGCTGTTTTAATGCTACTTTGAATTTTGATTGATTACAGCATCATGTGTATTTAATTGTAATAAAGCTGTTTTAATGGGTATTTTGCAGCAAGAAGCGGGTGGCAATGTCGGAATGTGTGGTAACAAATTACCTTCAACTATCTACTCTACAGGGAAATTTTTAACAGTTCATTTTAGGTAAGTCACAACTTTTAAATCAACAGCTTTAAATTTGGATAAACATATCTTATGAAAACTATAAACAATGGGGAGAATCACGTGATTGACAATGATATTATACACGAAAAAATGGCGACGAAATGACCGCTTCGGCGTGAAAATCCAAACTTTAGAAAGGTATGTATTCCCCTGCGAAAAAGTTCATGAAATTATGATGAACATTCATGAAATGCAAAATTTGCCTTTCATGAATTTCAAGAAGTTCTTGAACTTTAGTTCTTGAACTTCGGAAGTCAGCCAAGTTCATGAAACAGCAAGTTCATGAACCACCGAAGTTCACCAACAAAAGTTCTTGAACTTCTGAAGTTCATGAACTTCTGAAGTTCAAGAACTTCTTGCAAGTTCATTAAAGGCAAATTTTGCTTTTCATGAACTTTAATCATAATTTCATGAACTAAGTTATTTACTACACAATATGTGGGTGGGGAATTGTAAAACTGAACATTTAAATTTGTTAAATTTAGTCAAAAGAACACTCACCAATGTTGCTTTACTTGGTTTAACTGTTCAGTGAGCTTCTTTATCTCCTGATTAATCTTAAATATGAATGTAAATTATGACAATAAACAATTTTTTTGAAAAAAAGTCAGACAAGCAAATTCCCTCCAATTCTCTGATAAACAGGAAGTGATGTCATGTAATAGACTGGAAACTTGAATAAAATTAGACTGGGAGGTCTGATTTCACCCAGTTTATTCTGTATCTTGTGAACTATTTGAAAAACAGATGTACCATTTCACACATGGATATATTATGCCAAGATTTTTCATTTAAGACCATGACCTTTGACCTTGTGACCTTGACTTTGAAGTTTAACCTAAATGTACTTTATAGATAAGTTCATGAACTAGTTCATGAACTAGTTCATGAACATTCGCAGTAGTTCTAGAACCTTTTAATCTTTTCATGAATTCGATAGAAGAAATTCATTACAAAGCCAATTTATAATTCTGTTTAGGTTCAGAGATTCCTTGTCACAAACACTGGTTAATAGACACTGGATGATCACAAAAGTAGCTAGCAGAAGGTTAGCTAGAAATAGACCTTAGTCAGTCGTTTAGCAATTATTCAGATAATTTAGTCAGCAGCTAAATTGTTCTTTCTACAGCTTATTGATTTCTCCATCCATTTTCAAAATCATTGAAATTTAGATATATGCAAAACTGCTTTGTCAGGGTTGAAACAGCCTGGCTATTAGTTTGTGAATTGGTACTTTTTATAATTGTTGATTTAGTAGCCAACATATGTTATCTATCGATGAAATGGTTGACTCCTTCAGGAACTTTGGAATTAAAATGCAGACCTATTTTGTTTCTTTAAATGGAGGTTCATGAACTAAACATAATAAGTTCAACAACTTTCAAAATCTTTGTAAAAAGTTCATGAACTATGAATTTAGGAAATTCTAAGTTCATGAACATGTTTATTTGTTCATGAAGTTCATAAAATGTTCAACAAAGTTCATCAACTTCGTAAAAAGTTCACCAACTTTGAATTAATGAAACTGGATGTTCATGAATTTTTAATGCTAGTTCATGCAATTTCATGAATTTCATTAAAAGTTCATCAAAGTTCATGAACTTCGTGAACTTTTTTCGCAGGGGTTCAATCTACTTAGCTTCTCAGACAAACCACCTATCCTAAAGTACCCGCTAATATCTAAGGTCTTCACAGGTACCCGACTTTCCTCTATCTGTTCGCTGTATTTAGAGAACACTTAAAGAATATTTTCGAAATTCGGAAAATTTTGGCTGTGTGTTAAGCACGTCGCATCATATTTTCAGCTTTATTTCTGACCCAAAGAAATCTCTGTTCACACGGCATATTTCCAGGCCATTTTTTATCGATTGCATTTCATTCTAGTCCATTTAGAAGGTCCGTGTTGTCTTTTTTAAGCGTATTTACGAAAAAAGATGTTAAACACACGTACAGTACTGTAGTGTTTGGCACGCCAAATTCTTGTGATTGTAATGTTAAACACGCATACAATTGCTCGTGTACTATGGATGCCAAGGAAATTGGACAAATTGATTACATTCATGACCCAACCCGATTGAAATCTGGTGTTAACTTACAGTAACATGTGACAGACATCGTAGGGGGTAATCTGAACATTATCAACTTGGAAAAAACGAAATCGGCTATAATTGCTTTAACTAATCAAATCTCCTGTTATGTATAATTTTCCATGATAAATACGTGTAAACACAAAGATTCTGAGCTGAAATGTGATGTCTTCGTTTCCTAGTTTACGGTCAAAATCGCTTTCAGAGTATTGAAAGTGTTTTTTTTTTAATTGGTCAGAAGAAAATATTGTAGAAGATAACCCTTTATTTGTCCCTGTCAGATGTTTTTTTTTTCTTCAGATAATTATATCATAAACAAGGTTTTACATGATACTATATGTTACTTTCATGCCAGACACCGGATTTTAAGTGGATTGTTCATAATCTATATGTCAAATTCTGATAAAACAGTTACCTTTTAACTGCTTTTAACATATACCTTTACAATTTTCTTCAATTTTTAAATTGACTCGAAAGAAGTCTCGGTTTTCTTTACGCAAGTCAAAAGTCTGGAATCAAAAGGAAGCACGCAACGTCTTCAAAATTGGAAACTCAGATAAAAAAAAAGTCATTTTAAGTCTCCAATGTACCGAGCTTCACCTAGTAAATCATCGTTAGAAAGTGCTTCACTATTGAAGAAACATTTAAAAAGGTCAAGGCAGGAACTCAGTTAATATACAATTCAGAACCAGATGAAATCAATTCGAATAATCACAATCCTTCTAATTTACATTTATATTCTTAAGTCAACATTTTAATTTCTGGCGCAGGAAACATGATGCTGAAAGGAAATACAAATGCAACTTATAAATTTGTGAAAATTCGTTACTCCTGGCCTGTGCCCTGCGATTACATCAGAGGGATCACAGAAGGGAGTCAAACGTGACATGCCACATGTGTTCTTTTACGACAAATTACAGACACACCAGGAAAGAACACCTTGATTTCCATGAAGGTAGAAGAGAGTATGTGTGTGATTGTGGTAAAACTCTAATTTACAGGTCCAATCTCCATTGTCACAAGAAGAATTTCAATAGATCTACTAGTAAAAGAGCTTGAATGACTTTCTCAAAAGGATGGGTTGCAACAATGAATCAATAATTAGATTTTCGTCAAAATCTGTGGATTGATAGGGTTACTACCGTTACATACTATCTTTTATTTGCTTGTGTAAAAATCGGATTTTGGGCTTATTTTTAGAGTTTTTCACACGAAATCACACCGGTAACAATTTATACAAAAAATAAAGGTTGTAGAGATGGTTTCGTAAATTGAGTACTTCAAAAGTAAGCAAAATCTGAAATTGACAGAAGAACGAATACAGAAGTTAAAAAAACTGATATGATAGATGGCTCATTAAAAATATACTGTCCTTGGTCTATTGAAAGTACATTTCATTTTACCCCACCCACTTTGTCAACCATTATCTATAATTTTCCGATTTTTTACACATACAATATAAGATACTATGTAACACACCGTAAACTAGGAAACGAGGACATCACATTTCAGTTCAGAATCATTTTGTTTGCACGTATTTGTCATGGAGAATTTTATATAACAGGAGATTTAATTAGTTAGACCAATAATGTTATAGCCGATTTCGGTTTTTTTCCAAATTCATAAAAGATTACTACCCCTTACGATGTCTGTCATATGTTTGAACTTTCTGTAAGTTAACACCGGATTTCTATCAGATTGGGTTATGAATAAACAACCAATTCGTCAAATATCACTGTCTTCCCTAGTACACGAGCAAGTGTGTGCGTGTTTAACATTACACTCACAAGAATTCGGCTTGCCAAACACTACAGCACTGCACGTGTGTTTAACATCTGTTTCGTAAATACGCTTAACGAAGACAACACAGACCTTGTAAATGGACTAGCATGAAATGTCATCGATAAAAGATGGTCTGGAAATATGTCGTGTGAACAGAGAGTTTTTTGGGTAAGAAATAAAGCTGTAAATATGATGCGGCGTGCTTAACATACATCCAAAATTTTCGCAATTTCGGAAATATTCTTTAAGTGTTCTCTAAATACAGCGAACGGATAAGGGAAAGTTGGGTGTCTATGAAAACCTTAGACAATAGCGGGCACTTTAGGATAGGTGGTTTGTCTGAGAAGCTACGTAGATTGAATACATACCTTTCTAAAGTTTGGATTTTCACGCCGAAGCGGTCATTTCGTCGCCATTTTTTCGTGTTCAATACCATTGTCAATCACGTGATTCTCCCCATTGATAAAGCATATATTATCTTCTGAGGATTAAATTGTCGCTTTTCAACAAAAACCTTGTAACTGTAGCTTAGAACAAGCTGCAGTTACAAAGTTTTTGTTTAAAAGTACAATATATATAAATAGTCCATTTGTCTGCTTTTTTGTCAGTTTGGGAATCTGCAGGTCCTGACTGTTTATTTTTTTGTCTGACCTATTTCTTACTAAATCCCTGGCAGATTAGATTCAAACTTTACAAGCAGATTAAGTGTCAAGCTTTTGTCAAGATGTTCTTATTAAATATTTGATTTTGTGAATCGAATTTTCACAACATTTTTAGCCCTTGAAAAATATTGGGGAGCATGATCTTGCTCAATTGTTGCTCTAGTAAATTCTTTCCCTGCAATAATATCACTCCATGGACTTAGCCCATAGTTGACTGGAAAGGTTTGTTATATCCACTGATAACGCAGAGCTACTCAAAGTAGCTGTTTTACTGCATAAGTCCTAGGACTAATATGTCTTAATTGTGACTCTAAGGAACTGATTTGAGATATGATCATATTTGGTGACAGTTCTCGTTGAACAGACTTAGGTCCCATTACAGAATAGCCAATACCATATTGAATCTAACTTTTGCACTTATTAAATATTATTAATCTCATGAAATTGTAGGTTAGTCTATAAATAACAGAATTTGATATGATGCACTCAGTAGATGATATTGTATAATATGTTGGTTATTGGCCGGTGTCGGTATCAAAGTTGGCGTCAGAATTATTACACATGTTAACACTGATAGCCGGGTAATTAGATAGACAGGAAAATATGATCTAGATCATTTACACCCTACAGATTCATAAAAAAATATGTATTTTAAAGCTCACATGAAAATGTGACATTCTGAGGTTGGATATACAAAGTCTTGTCCCTGTTTATGTAATTGTATTTATCATTATGCACAAAAACAGGAAATCCTCCCTTTCTCGCACTGCAGCTTAAAGTAACAACCTAAAGCATATACTGGTAATATTGTGTCAATCGTATTGTCTATATTGACATCTGCAACATCGTGAATAATGGATCAGCTTTAACCCATTACCAGACAACAAAATTTCAAACTAGTCCAAATTCAAAGATGTTGCAGTGAATAAAATTTTACATTTTTGGTCATTTATTATAGAAAACATTGTGGGAAATGTAGAAATTGCTTGTCACAAGCAATTCCTTCATTTTCCACAATGTTTTCTAAAGCCTTTATCTTGTGGGGAGTCCAAAGGCGTCACTGTGTGGTAATGGGAAATGATGAAAAGTTTTTGGATATTCCTATGGTTTCTATTCAAAGCATTTAGTAGGACAACATATTTGTCAAACAGTAGTTTTTGCCCTTTCAAAATGATGTGGTGTCACTCCTCAACGAAACAGGCCTATTAAATATATAGTAAAATGGGTCAATTTGGCAGCTTCTAGCTCCTCTCAGAAGTCTTTGTGGCACCTTTTACTTAGTCTGCCTGACAGACCATTTCTTTGTCTTTAATTTACTACCAAGAAAGTGGTATCAATAGCACCATCAGCTAAAATCACGCACCCGTGAACACAGCCACCCTTGAAATTTGCCATCTATTTCGGGATCTGCATGTGACACACCCCCATGAAAGGTCACGACCGCGCAAGAAACTAGTTCCCAACAAATTCATTAAAACACATCCTAGCAGTACACTGATGGTCTGCCAGTGTACAGAACCACATTTCATGCATCTGCCTATTCTACAGACACAGAATCAATGCAACAAAAGGAGCGAATCCATTTTTGACGGAACTATGTTTGTATACTACGACCCGGAACCATTTCCCGTTGTGGAGTGTCTCCATGTGCAAAACTGTAAGTTCAAATACCAGGGGCCCGTAAATCAGCAGATAGCTATTTGATAGTAGACAGGGGCTCTAATGTTACAGACCCTATCCTCCGCTTTAACTGACCCTTTACAAATGTCTTTTCAGACATTGTGAAACTTGGTTATTTCTCATAATATACCAGGACATGCAATATCAGGATAACAACTTGCTATAGGCCTGGTCGCATACAATCCTGCATCCAATACCACACCATGCCCAGAAACATGCTGTTCAACTGACCACTTTTAGACTTGCTCAGGCTGTGATTTTGACATTGTGTATGTGACTAGGTCGATGAACACTTTTGCACTTTGGCTACAGACAAGTAATGTAATAGCTCATACAGAACAGCAAAAGTAGATCTGGAAAAAGGACTGGCCCATCAATAACTGTAGAGAGATAACTCTGACCCCAAGTAGCCTGCAAGTACATTCTGTCCGATGCTCTCTTATAAATCTTTGGATGATCTGTAAGAGAGCTGCTTAAAACTCAAATGCAAACTGAACTGAGGTTACTCACCCCTGCGAAATAAGTTCAAGAACACATATCTTAAGTTCTAGAACTGTTCTCGGATGTTAAATGGCACTTCTAGAACAGTTCTTGAACTTGAATGAACTTTTCGCTGGGGCGGACAGCCTGAAACTATGTTGGTCTCATAAGCCATTAACCTTTTCCAAAAAATTAATGGCGCCTGTTGACACATCTCATTGATTCCGAATCTTTCAGGAATGTTCCTATATAGGCCAGTCACGAATATACTTTAGCCGAAAAATAGGCCCAACCCACCACTAATTCTAACAGAAACAAAACCAACATTTTTATAATCTATAACCATTTATCCATTCTAGAAAAAAAGTCCTCAAATGTTACTCGAGGGGAAATATGAAAAAAATCGATCTTACTAGGGAACCCCTTCAAAGCAAGCCAAAAGTATGTTTTGGGGTGTAGGCATAGAAAACAGTCTTTTGAAAGCAAGTATGCTATTGTGGATGCAATATTTTACGGATAATTTAATAAAAGAGGTTTATAAAGTAAAAAACATCGATTTTGCTATTTTTCTTTATTTGAATTTTACATGGAAAGTGAAATTGCGAGTGAAATTTCCCCACCCACTCATGTATTAAGGTTAACTTATCCAAATACTTTTAAACCCTTCGCTGTACCTAAATATTGAAGACTTCCCAGCATGCCCACTGGCTTTTCATTTTGGGGGTACATGTACCCTCTAAGTTTCAAATTGGGGGTACAACGACAAATCTGGGGGTACAGTGAACCCTTTACTTTTAGAGTTAAGGGTGCACCATATAAGTCTCACCAATTTTAAGTATTATATCTGCTACTAGTTAGTGTGAAACTAATTCCAGAGCCCAAAGATTAACAACAGTTTTGCAGTAAGAAAAGCATCTAAATAGGAATAAATGATGCAAGGATATCTACCTAAAATGTACTGTAGGTAAATGCTCTTGCTACATAAATTGTCATTAACAGTTGAGTCAAACCCCGCCAGTTCTTGTAAGTTGTAAATAGATTTCTTTGATTTTCAAACCATTTAGTTTTCAATTCCTTCAAGAGGTTTTTTCCTTTAAAATGAGTTAAAAAATTGAATGTTACATAAATAACAGGAGCTAAACTACCAAAGAATCTTTCAGGTGTGAATCCAGCAATAATTAATTGTGGTTTCATGGCTGTCAATGTTTACAATCTCCAAGAATTACCTGTTGATTGATGAGCAATACTGTTTCTTCAATGGGTGCAATAAATGACTGACCAATTATTAATTGTTGGATTTACAACTGATAATGAGGCATGCAAATCAGATACTCTTTTATCCCAAACATTCACGTAATGGTCATTATCTTTCTACGCTCATCAATTATTCTTTACGTACGTGCACGTCTGGCCTATAAATCTATACGTGAACTGATGAATTTTTACGTGATTTAGGTACTGTGGTACGTGAATGGGCATGCTGCTTCCAGTTTGAAAGCTGCTGTAGACGACAAAAATTCTTTGAAAAAAAAAATGGATTTGTATACATAATAGAAAAATAACAAGATAAAAAGTATTTGTGCAAAAGGAGAAAAATCTGATTATCAGCACTTTCTTCATTTTTTAAGAGTCGCCTCTTTTTATAAACGTCAAATCTACGACTGCTATTCATTGCTGATTGGATTTTGTTTTCTTGTTATACAATCAACCAATCATGACATTGTCTGAGATAAGGTCACCGGTCCATAAAACAAATCACCATACAATGAATTTAAGTCATTAAAGAAATGAAGTTATGTTTATGTTTTCTATTTAGTACAATTCAAGATGATGTGTGAAAAAATAGTAGATCTTTATGAATGTTTAACGATCTACATTACCCAAATACTAGAACTGCTTTGTTATAAAGGGTATTTCATAAGGCGTGTTAACCTTTCAAATGAAATAAGAACATGTAGGCCTGTGGTATTTCATTCATACAGAATTTGAAAATCAATTTGTAGATATGATAATGCAGTTTTGTGCAACATACTTAATAATATGCTGGAACACGTCATTACTACGTCATTGTTGACGTCTTCTAATCGTATATTTTTTTTTCAAAATTGGCTTTATCAAGGGAAAATGTCAGAAAATTATGTAATTACTCAAATGAAGAATGCACATAAACGTAAATAGGTAATCAGTAAGAAGCAGGTGAACAGCTTCAAAAAGAAGTTTGAAGACATGGGATCACCAAACAGTCATGCATGTCTCTAATTGTGAATATTAATTTAGAAACCGAGTGCCCATCTTCGCGGATTTAGTTTTATTTCTTTGGAATCGCGATACGCCGCTTAGTTACCCAGCTTGTTGTTATGTTGTAGCAACAATTCATTAGTCGTTCTAAATGCATTTGACGTTATTTCGTCCATTATTGGTGACGTCATTAATTCACCTTCTATTTGGCGTTCTACGCCAAACAAACAGGGTAAAAATTAGCTAATTTTTTAGTTGTCGCAAGTATAATAGTTCGTCGACTAAAAGTTGATAAATTATACTCTCTATTTAAGTGAAATTCGCTTATCTCCGCGCTACGAAATTGCAAATGCAATACTTTCCCCGCCCTTTTTCACAGACACCATAGAGACTCGCTATCTCTAAGTGTCCTTATATTCAAGGGCAGATTATTCAGAAACAAAAACAGTTATCTAAATTCCGTGAGCAGTGTGTACAAGTTGACACCATGGAGATTTATTGTTGCTAGTTTGATTGAATTCGGGTCGAAACTGTAGGAGTTGCGCATACGAGAAAATGGGCATTTTTGAGAAAATGGGCATTTTTTCTTAAATTCAAGGGAAGATAATTCAGAAACGAAAACAGTTAATTCTATGAGCATTGTGTACAACTAGACACCATAGAAATTCATTGTGGCTAGTTTGATAAAATTCTCATCAAAACTGTAGGAGGAGTTGCGCACACAATAAAATGAGCATTTTTATGGGCATTTTTTATTCAAGGGCAGATAATTCAAGAACGAAAAGAGTTATCTGAATTCCGTTAGCGGTGTGCACAACTAGATACCATAGAGATTCATTATGGCAAGTTTGATCAAATTCTGATCAAAACTGTAGGAGAAGTTGCGCACACAAGAAAGTGATAACGGACGGACGGACGGGCAGACGGACAGAAGGACGGCCGGGCCATAACATAATTACGACCCTTCGGGCGTATAATAACAAAAAGCATGTGTGGACTTCAATCCAAGTGGTTGGGGGCGAGTATAGGATGATTTTCTCGCAAATTGTGTAATTCCGACTTGAATTATCTATATCTGAAGGATGTAATAATATTATAGTCACATTGAGTTTCCGTACTTTTAAAAATCGATCGCAGATAATTTTATTTAACGCTTAATTATTTTTACTTATTCGTTATATCTATCCTTTTATATTTTTATCTTACAAATACATTTTTCAGTTTTAATATAAAATTCAATCAAATTAGAAATAATATGTGACAAGTACAGCGTAAGAGAAGCACGTGGTACTCGAGAAAATGTATGGTGGTTAGGATGGACCAGTGTATTGCGATCATATCAAGGCATCTTTTAGCGTGATTTAACACTATTTCCCCCCAGATTTGCTCTGAGGACTTTGATATGTTGATCATGATATAAAATACTTTCGTTCAGTTACAAAATTATTTCTGTTAGAATTAGTGGTACCCTAAATGCTAAAGTGACTGGCCTAATATATATGACAGAGGTTACCATATTCATATCTAATAGCTGGTCTAATATCCTGATTTATTGAAGATAAACCTGTTGACCCTTTTCGAAATAAAGGCCGAGTTCTGAAGTCCCTAAAAGAAAAAAAAAGTAGAACATACTGAGGCAAAAGAAAGATTTTTAATGTGGAAAATATTTTCTGTTTGATATGGTACACAAATCCTTTTTTCATCAACACCCATTTGGTCATCTGTCGATGGCCTTCAAATTGGAATGTCCTAGAACCGTGCTGCCGATGGAAGGATAATATTGATGGAATGGATCCATTTTGAAGAGGCTAACCCAAACCAAAATGGCGAGCTCGTCTCAAGTTCGTATTAAGATCGTATAAAGATTACAATTAACTTCGCGCGACCTTACATTTGGAACCCAGGCAAACTAGCTGCGAGCTTACAAAGTGTGTGCGCGAACTAAAACGAACATAGTGGCGAGCTATCAAGAACGCTTATGCGAGCTTGCGTGCTTATTCTAGCGCGCTTGTTAGTGTACTTGCGAGCTTGTAAGCACACCGCGCATATGTTAGCTCGCGTTAAGCTTGCATTTGGAACCGAGGCGAACTCGCGTGAGCTCGCAAGCTTACACTAGCGCGCTTATTTGGAAAACTAGCTCGCGAGCTCGCGCGAGCTTGCGCGAGCTTGCAAGCACGCGCGAGCTCACCAATGCGAACATTTGCGAGCACACGCGAGCTCTCCAACGCGAGCTTCGGCGTGCTTGCGCGCTTATTTTCTATTTATAGCAGTAAAATGATATTTGCTACACAATATGTGGGTGGGGATTTGTATGAAAAATAGAACTTTTAAATTTGTTAAATTTAGCAAGAAGAACACTCACCAAAGTTGCCTTAGATCTCTACTTGGTCTTGCCATTTAGTGAGTCCCTAAGTATCAAGATAGTTCTTCAATGTTAATGGAAATACTGCTCATAAACATTTTCTTTGAAAAAATGTCAGACAAGTAAAGTTCCCTCCAATTTTCTAAATTATATAGACTGGAACTAGACTAGAATTAGACTGGGAGGTCTGACTTTCACCAAGTTAATTCTATCTTATGAACTATTTGAGATTTGGCTTTAATATTTCACACATGGATACATTATGCAAATTTATGCACATTTAATTCAGAATCATGACCTTTGACCTTTTGACCTTGACCTTGGAGTTTGACCCACTTTTTGACCGTTTTAAAAAACTTTAACCTGGCCTATATCTCATGCCCTTTTACACCTACAGCCTTCATATTTCACATGTGGATACCTCTCACCAAGACCTTTCATTTGAGACCTTGACCTTTGACCTTGTGACCTTGACCTTGGAGTTTTACCTACTTTTAAAAAAACTTTAACCTGGCCTAAAAAAAGTTTAACCTGGCCTATATCTTATGCCCTATTGCACATACAGCCTTGATATTTCACATATGGACACCTCCTACCAACACAATTCACATTTTCCCATGACCTTGGACCTCATGACCTTGACCTTGGAGTTTGACCTACTTTCAAAAAACTTTAACCTGGCCTATATCTCATGTCCTTTTACACTTACAGCCTTGATATTTCACACATGGACACCTCCTACCAACACAATTCACATTTGACCATGACCTTGGACCTTGTGACCTTGACCTTGGAGTTTGACCTACTTTTAAGAAATTAAACCTGGCCTATATCTCATGTCTTTTTACATCTACAGCCTTGATATTTCACATATGGACACCTCCTACCAACACTGTTCACATTTGACCATGACCTTGGACCTTGTGACCTTGACCTTGGAGTTTGACCTACTTTTAAAAAACTTTAACCTGCCCTATATCTCATGTCTTTAAACTCCTACAGCCTTGATATTTCACACATGGACACCTCCTACCAACACAATTCACATTATAAAAATTTTGACCATGACCTTGGACCTTGTGACCTTGACCTTGGAGTTTAACCTACTTTTAAAAAACTTTAACCTGGCCTATATCTCATGTCCTTTTACACCTACAGTCTCTATATTTTACAAAATGAAACCTACCAACACCGTTCACATTTGGTCTTGACCTTGTGACCTTGATGTTTGACCTACTTTTAAAAAACTTAAAGCCGGTCTAAAATTCATGTCCTTTTACACCTACAGCCTTGATATTTCAAATGTGGACATCTCCTTCCAACACAGTTCACATTCGACCATGACCTTGGACCTTGTGCCCTTGGAGCTTGACCTACTTTTAAAAAATTTCATTTTGGGCTATGATCTTTTTACCTTGACCTAGGAAATGACTTTTCTTTGTGACAAGCTTTCATTAGGGCGAGCTTTATTGTCCACGGACAATTCTTGTTTACAATAACTTTAACCTTGCCTATATCTCTTACAATATAAGAGATAAAGCCTTGATTTTTCACACAAAGATTCAGCTTGCTAAGACCTTTTATTTTTTACCATGACCTTTGACCTTATGACCTTGATGTTAAATCTACTTAACAAGAACTTTAACCTTGACTATATCTCACACACTATTACCGATCGAGCCTTGATAGTTCACACAAGAATATGTCTTTCACACCTTTTATTTTGAACCATGACCGTTGACATATGACCTTGACCTTGAAGTTTGATCTACTTATTGCCTATATCTCATACACTATAAGAGATAGAGCCTCGATATTTCACACAATGATACATATTGCCAAGATCTTTTACTTTAGACCTTGACCATTGACATTATGACCTTGACCTTAATTTTTAATCTTTTTTACAACTTTAACCTTGCCTATATCTCATTCACTTTTACAATTTAGAGATAGAGCCTTGATATTTCACACATGGATACCTCCTGCCAAGACCATTAATTAAGTATAATGACCTTTGACCTTGTGACCTTCAAATTTGACCTTTATAACAAAAATCTGCTCAGTCAGTGTATATGTATCTATATTCATATAAGTCTAAAAAGACTAAGTCCATAAGTGAAACTAAAATGAATTAAGCACGCAGTCAAGATCACTGTCGCGCGCTTACTTCTTAAAACAAGCGCGTACATACGCTCTTACTTGCAAATAGTATGTGGGCTTAAAATTGGTGCTAGCTCGCGCGAACAGTATTGCGAAGTAAATAAGATCACATTAGTTAATATACGCTTATCGCGAGCTCGTCGCAAGCTCGCGGCGAAGTTGCATTTTGGTTTGGGAATCCTGATATATCTATGGGGACTTGTCATATTGGGGCTTTTATAGAACAAACATGGATTAAGTTACCTTAATTGATTAACCCTTCTCTCATTAATGTGTTACCCTTCTCATGATTAATTAACCCTTTCCTAAAGACAAAATTTCAGGGTTGCATAATTTGATTTATCAGGGATTAACCCCTACGGTCATATCACGGCAACTGGAGCACCTTACCATGGATTTCTGTTGTTCTCATACCAGTGCTACCACAATATCCTTACCAAGCCTCCAGCTGCTTGCCCACACATGTTAAAAAACCAGTGACCTCTTGAATGAGAGGCGGATGAGCTACCAACTGCGCAATGGCCGCAGCTGCATAATTTGAAAGCTGCTGCAGATAACAAAATTGATATTAATAAAGGTATGATAAATGTACAATATAGGACAGATAATTAGAGGCAAAAAGAGAAAATGCTGATTAGATGATTAGACAAACCTTGTTCTATTATGCTTGCCACATTCAGAATAATATGGAACCATGGTAATGTAATCTGGGATGTTAAAACAGGTCTTGTTTTGGAAAGGTTAATCTTAAATGGCCCAAATTTGTATGTAGATGGCCTTTATACAGTAAAAACCAGAATTTTGATACACTGTCATGTCAAACTATGCTGGTGATATGATAACCAGGCTAATCCCTCTTATCCCAATCTAAAGCTGGTATTTTGAGGTCAGGCTACTTGAAGGAATTGAAATGATTAAAGGATCATGATTCAGTAAATTTATAAGTACATTTAGGACAACATTTGATTTAAGGCCATTGTTTTGTTGGCCATGCAATGCGCAAGTTTTTAAGATTTTAAAAATCTTTTTATGAAATTTTGTAACATAAAGGAATATGAATAATGCTTTTATAAAGTTTGTAGCTTTATAATTATCATAATCAAACTTGCATTGTTCTTGTTTTGTCTGAAAACACCTGCGAAGGTTTAAGTTTCGCAACTTATGGATATATGACATTTTTTTTAAATTCTAATCAGACTTAATTATTAGCCCTTTATCATGATGATCATTTTGTTATTTATATAATTCCTAGCTTGACAAACAGCATAGATTAAGGTTTGTCTACATGCATCTAAGTGGTTAGCCTGGCTCCTAGGCCGTGAGAATGAATAGGCCAATAAATAAATTTACAAAGGTACTTCACTCCTCCTGGAAAAAATCATTTACTCAAATCACTGCCCTTCTCGTTATAATCTCACGATCAACATTTACAGAGATTATGATAGTGCGGTAAATTAGATGTACATTATTTACATTTATTTTTAGCTCACCTGAGCACAAAGTGCTCAAGGTGAGATATTGTGGTCGCTCACCGTCCGTCGTCCGTCCGTCTGTCCGTCCGTCCGTCTGTCCGTCCGTCCACAATTTCTTTAAACATCTTCTCCTCCAGAACCATTTGGCCAATTGTGACCAAACTTGGCAGGAATGTTCCTGAGGTGACCCTTTTCAAAACTTGTTCGCAAATTTTTGATTCGTCAAAGAATGTGGGCGTGGCAGGGCGGGGCTTATAAATCGTAAGAAAATTCTTTAAAAATCAACCATTGGGCCAATTTGAACCAAACTTGGCAGGAATGTTCTTTAAGTGACTCTTTTGGTAATTTGTCCACAAATTTTAAGATTTGTCAAAAAATGTGGGTGTGGCAGTGTCAGACTTTAGAAATCCTAAGAAAATTCTTTAAAAAATCAAACAGGTAACATATGGTTAGTGGGAGTCAAAACCTTGTAACTACAGCTTGACAAAGCTGGAGTTATGAGGTTTTGATCCTCCACTGGGGAAATGTCTAATCCTATTAAATAAACAAAAGACCGGAATTGTTTACACGAACTCGGCCAGAATGGGGAGCTGCATGTAAAAGGGGGTAAATACATTCTATTTGTTATTTAAGCTATCCTTTGTTGTTGGTACTCATTTAAATAGTTTTGAGTAGATCATTCAAATGAATACCCATATCACAGGGTTTGATAAACATTGAAAGATATTTTGCAATTTAGAAATCCCTTAACCTCTCCTATTTGAATCTCTAGTCTTTGGATTTATAATCAGACTTGCTTCTATTTTGCAACTAATATAGTCTCTTCAACTCTTTACCAAATCATTATAAAATCAATTATTTTGCAATGAAAAAAGGGCTCTGTGTTGTTGGTTCTTAGGGTTTATATAGGGGTTAAGAGTTAGATCTCTAACATTTTGATCTTTGACTTGGAAAACCTTTTCATCTCAAAACGGTATTTTTTCATAGGGCCCTATGTTGTTGATTCTTGGGGTTTATATGGGGTGAACTCTGTTGATAATTGGAACCTTCTCATTGATATCATGGGAAAAGGGGCCTAAAAGACAAAATTCTTGTTAGCATTGTACAGGCTACAATTTTGGCCCAATGTTCATAAAAATTGATCAGAATGTTTGTGTAGTCACAGAGAATTGGAATATTGAATATTCCTTTGGATACCACGGGAAAAGGGGCCATAATGACAAACTCGGTGTTGGCACTTTAGAGGCCATAATTTTGGCCTAATCTTTGTTAAAATTGATCAGAATATTTGTCTAATAACAAGGATAAAGCTTATCAACAATCTGAATGTTCCATTTTGATATCATGGGAAAAGGGGCCTTTATGACAAAATCTTGTTAACACTCTAGAAGTAACAGTTTCAGCCTAGTCTTCATGAAACTAAAAGAATGTTTGTTTCAGTCACAAGGATAAACCCTATTATGTATAAGAAATTGGAATATTCCAGTCGATATCATGGGAAAAGGGGCCTTAATGACAAAATCCTTGTTAGCACTCAAGAGGCAAAAATTTTGGTCCAATCTTCATGAAACTTGTGTTTGTCTAGTCACACCAATGAACTCTGAGGAAAATAGGAATGTTCTATGGGATAGCATGGGAAAAGGGGCCTTAATGGTAAAATCCTTGTTAGCGCTATAGAGACAATAATTTTGGCTCAATATTCATGAAATTTAGTCAGATTATTTCTCTAGTCACAAGGATTAAGCCCATTGACAGTGGGAATGTTCTGTTGGATGTCATGGAAAAGGGGCCTTAAAGACAAAATCCTTGTTGGTAATGTAGATGCTACAATTTTTGTCCTATCTTCATAAAACATGTTCAGAATGTTTGTCTAGTCACAAGGATGAAGACTATTGAAAAATATAATGCTTTTTTGGATATCATGGGACAGGATGCTATCATTTCTCACCTTGTGAATCTCATTCCAGGTGAGCGATTAAGGACCATCATGGTCCTCTTGTATTAAAAATCAGATCAGTCAGACTGGAGCCAGTCTACTAAGTGGTATCTAATAGGGAAAGATTTTATCCAGTTAACTGTGAGGCAATTTCGGACAAACAATGGTATACTGACATGGCTGTTGTTGTAAAAGGTCTGCACACCCTTTATTGTTTTGGTGTCACTGTGAAAGTAACAGTGCTGTCAGTCCTTTGATTTTACATTAAATTTGAATTTATTCAATATTTATTTTTAATTTTGATTTTATTTTGCATGAAAAGGCTTGAGAATCAAGACTCACAAAATTATCAATGTATGAAGAAATGTTGAAAGAAAAAAAAAGATGTCATTTGACTGCAATTATTGATAATGACAGTGGTCGCCAGCCAAATTGAGGGTCTAGGTTCCTCATTATAGTCTAGCACAGCCTGTATGTCTGATTGAGCTTTCTGTGCTTTGTCTGGCCAAAAATAGTTAATCCATTAACAGACGACAAAATTTTTGGGTAGTACAATTTGAAAGAAGTTGCAGACGACATTTACAATATGGTGAAATTCTAAAATTGTATAACTTTTTGGACAGAAAACATTGTGGGAAATGAAGAAATTGCTTGTTACAAGCAATTTCTTCATTTTCCACTATGTTTTCCAAAGCCATTATCTTGTGGGGAGTCAAAAGGCGTCACTTTGTGGTAATGGGTTAAGTCATAGATGGAAATGGATAATGAAAAGTAGACCATCATTTTGTACATATAATGTTATAAGTTATAATTTTCCAAACACTCCCCAAAGACTTATTGTGCATTTCTCCAAGGAAGAATTAACGCTTTCAAATTTGATATGTTTGTATCTAAGTATCATGTCATAACCATACCTCAAATAAAGAGAGAAAAAAAAACACAACAGCAGAAATTATGCCAGATAATAAACTTATCAAACATAGTCCTGGTGCAAAGGAGACAAATTTGGGGTATGTCATCATAAAATCTCTATTGAAACAGTTTTGGTGTAGCCAAATTTCTCATTCTAATTATTATTACAACTGATACATATAAATGTAAAACCATTTAGTCCATCAGATATTTTTGTTGTGCATTTTCAGAATCATCTCCTCTTCACTGAAGGGAGCGGAGGTGGTGCAGTGGTAACGCGCTGGACTTATAACACAGGGGTCGCTGGTTCGATCCCCCGCTTCTCCGGTCTTTCGGATGAGACCTTAAACCGAGGTCCCGTCTCCATATGACCTTAGCTGTTGAGTGGGACGTAAAACTCCATACAATCCAATCCTCTTCACTGAACCCCCAACAAAGTATTTCAAAATTTGAAAAGAAAATCACATTTCTCCCTGCTATCGTTTAGGCCTGTTTATTGCTTCAATGTTTTGTTGCAGGTACTTAATTTGATTAAACCTGTTTACTTTAAAGTTTAACAAGTCAACATTTAAATTCCCTGAGGTCAATAGAAAACACCATAAACTTCAATCTACAAAGCAATAACTTTCGGCTTGATGCACTAGAGCATCAGATAAAAGCTGTAATATCTTTCTAAAATTGTTATTTCAATTCTAAAACCCTATATTGTGGGTACTCATTAGAATCGTCTCAACGAGACGATTCTATTGAGTACCCATAAAATAGAGTTTGGTGAAAATTTAGTTATTTTTCGAGTTTGAAAATTCTATTTCACCTCCATTTTGTAGCTTTGAATGCAGATACAGCTCACCCGGGGCCACATTAACTCAGTACGCAGAGCAATTACAGCAGCATGCATCTCAAGTTCGACATCATTAGTTTCCCTCTTAAAATTTAATTGAAAATCTAGAGCTAGACATATCTTAAGCATTTGATTGATTGGAGTTCTATGGGCTAAATGCAGCATAATTATGTTGCATTTCAAGATGGTGTTTGTGAGCTAGAAAAAGAAAATTACTGTTTTCCACCCAAGTTAATGGTGGTTGTCTGGTGGTACTAACATTGAAATTATCTCATAAAGACAAAGCAAATTAGTATAGGCCGCAGCCTTAGCGCAGGTGGGAGCACATCTGCCTCTCACTCGAGCTGTCCTGGTTTGATACCCAGCAGCGGCAAATATCTTTTCTGACAAAAATGTCACCAACCAATGATTTGATATCATTTACCTATGTGGGGGAGCAGCTGGAGTCTCGGTTAGGGTGTTGTTGTAGTACTGGTATGAGAATCGACAGGAATCCATGGTTAGAAGCTCTAGCCACCGCGATATGACCATAGCTGTTGAAAACGGCGTAAAACAGCATTAAACCAATCAAATAAGTACACACAGCATAGGGTTTGGATTTGAATTAGCGAAAATATAATTCATTACCAATTAAGTGTGATAGTCAATTATTGTTTATTTGAAAAAAAAGTGACAATATGAAATAAAAGTTTTAAATTATATACAGAAGTGAAGCTGTGATAAGACATTGTACAATTATTTCACAGTCTGATCTTCATGTGCTAAAATTATTGCCAAACCTCTCACATATATTTTCAATCAAAGTATCCAACAATGTCAATTTCCATCGGCCTTCAAGCAGGCCAAAGTCATCCCCATCTTAAAAAAGGGTCCTAAAACGGAAGTCTGCAATTATCGTCCAATCTCAATCTTACCAATATTATCAAAGATTCTTGAACGACATGTTAGCGATCACCTTAAAACATTTTTGGAGGAGAACATGCTCCTACACAAGAATCAATCAGGTTTCAGAACTAATCATTCTTGTGAGACAGCACTTACAGCCATAGTTGATTCATGGATTGAGGCAATCAATGATAAAAAAGTTGTGGGTACTGTCTTTCTTGACTTAACAAAGGCGTTTGACCTCATTGATCACTCTCTCCTCTTGAAAAAGTTAAATCTATTTAATATTAAAAACCCAACATTGAGTTGGTTTAAATCTTATTTGTCCAACAGAACGCAAAAAGTATCCGTCTCTGGAAAACTATCGTCACCACAAGATGTAGTCTCTGGAGTACCGCAAGGCTCTGTATTAGGTCCTATTCTTTTTCTACTGTACATCAATGACTTGCCTGCACACCTTACCATGTCGTCAACTGATCTCTTTGCAGATGATACCACAGTAAGTGTGTCAGGAAAATCAGCAGATGAAGTTTGTATAACCCTTCAAAACAGTCTTAATGTCATTGATGATTGGTGTAAGAAAAATGCAATGTTGCCTAATCCAAATAAGACAAAGGCTATGATTATTTCACCAACAAACCAAGTTTCCAACATGGACAGTTTAACACTACTTCTCCAAAATCAAATAATAGAATTTTCTGAAGAAGAAAAATTGCTTGGTGTTCAAGTAGATCAAAACCTTTCATGGAGAACCCAGGTAGAAAACTTGTTGAAAAAATGTAATTCTTTATTGTACCTTCTTCTAAGAATCAAAAGTTATCTTAATCTTCATGCAAGAAAATTGTTTTTTAATGCATACATCCTACCACATATAGACTACTGTTGTATTATCTGGGGAAACTGTAACTCAAGATTATTAAATAAACTAATTAAATTTCAAAAAAGAGCTGCAAGAATAATCCTTGATAAAAACATTGACACTCCCAGTGAGGAATTATTTAAGGAACTTAAGTGGCTTACTATCCATGAACGTATTGTATTCAAAAAGTCTATTTTCATGTATAAATCAACAAAAGGCAAACTCCCAGGATATATATCAAACCTCTTCACAGAATCAGCTAATGCAAATCTAAGATCAAATGCAAATTCAGCCCTCAAAATTCCAAAACCAAGAATTGAATTTTTTAGAAAATCAATTTCATATTCTAGTCCAAAAATTTGGAATCAAATTCCCTTATACATAAGAAATGTTGACAGTGTAAACAAGTTTAAAGCTGCCTATTTACAGTGGTGGTACACAGGTGGAAGAAACATTCTGGATGTACACAATATTTCATAATCAAATAGGAAAGATGTAAATAGAACTAATAATTAAATAGTCAAATAGTTGCAAAATCATTGTACGTAGATACTACAGTAGCATGTTAACATTTATCCTAATATCCCCATTCAAAACAATATTGTCAAATAACATTTAATCTGCTCTGTTGAATTTTACTTAAACTACATTGTGAAGCTGATAATCTTTATGTACATTAAAGAATAAATCTTGGAAGTAAAAGAAAAATTGTTTATTAAACATTTTTCTTTTATACTTTGCCCCAAGGCAGTGAAAACTAGTTTAAGGCTTGGTACAAAACTATTGTAAATACATACTCATTTATTTGCACTTGCAATAGTGTTGTACAAATCCTTGAAATGTAAGAATTAACAAAGATTAATTTTGTATTTCTCTGAAGTTGATTTGATTTTGATGGCAAATCAGTTGACCATGTTTGATATATGTTGACAAATGTTGCAGTTTTCTTATTTACTGCTCTTTTTTTAGCCCTTTTCTAAACTCAAACTTGATTTTGACTACCCTTGAATAGAATAAAAGTTTTTGAAAACACCGAGAGCAAGGAAGAAAATACTATTACCAGTATTTTCCTCTCTTTAATTGTGTGTGCATCAATTATTTTGCTAAAAGTATTATCATTTAATCATTTCCCAAACAAGACCTGGTTTTGATGTCTCTAAATAAACAAGCTGGGAAAACATTGACACAAAAGAAGAAAATGCGGATAACCAGCATTTTCTCCTTTTGCCTCGATATTTTCTGGGCTATATTATACACAAATTCTCTCTTTATCATTATGCTTTTTGTCTGTAACACCTAAAAAGTTGGACCACCATCAATAATATTTGCTGCTTGGGAAAGGGTTAACTTTGATCAATCTATGATTTTGTCATGGGAAAGGATTAATCCATCTTTAACTAGAATGTTGATATTTGTTATTTTGATTTATTGTATATATACATGTACTGGTTTTGTAAATATTTGTAGAGGCCCACAGGGAAGACTGGGTTTATCCCAACTGTGCTGCCTCTTTAAATAAAGGCTTTATTATTATTATTATTATTATTATTATTATGTTAGCAGTCTGGCAAAGTGGGGAAATTCATCACCAGTTTGACAAAGGTTAAAATACATTATGGATTATGAGTATATAGGCTCCCTATGCATGGAATCTAGAATTTTTTAGACCCCCCTCCCCATATTTTTTCAACAATTTGTACATTCTTTATGACATACACAAACAAACATACTTTGGAACAAAAACTGTAAGAGAGAAATGATCCATGGTAAAGTTCCGTGTTAGATTGCTGTTGTTGATAATTGGGTGCACATGTCTCACTGCAGGTGATAAATTAAACATGCTAGTAGGGAGAAGAATATCATAATTATCTCATCTTCTACTGCAAAGCTAAATTTTTAGCAGATTCAGACAATTTCTTGATACAGTATATTTCAATGCCCCCCCATATCGAGAGATCGAGGATATTGTTTTACTCATGTCTGTCCGTCTGTCCATCTGTCCGTCCGTCTGTCTGTCAGAAAACTTAACATTTGCCTCTTCTCCAAAAGTATTTGACATGCAAAGCTCAAATTTGATATGCAACTTCCTTTCAATGATATCTATCTGTTCCATGCAATTTGACCTTCCTCAAGGTCATCTGTTAACCCTTATCAACCCTTTACACGAAAACTTAACATTTTAGAAAAATGGCCATTTCAGGGGCATTGGTGTTTCACAAACACATCTTGTTTTAGTGTTAGGTTTAGGGATATCAAAACTAGAACTTGTTGAGGGAACAAATTAAATTAGATTCACATTTAATATACAGTCGACACTCCTTGTGTCGAAGTCGGAGGGGCCGTCAAAATACCTCGACATATCCGGAGTTCGACTCATCCGATTCTGTTCGGCTTCGATAAAGTTGATATTTTTGATACTAATCAAGTACGATTATTATTGAAATATAGAAGGAAAAGGAAAGAAATTGCTCTATCGAGCAATTTCTATCCTTTTCCTACTATATTTCAATAGCTATATTGAGTTTGAAATTATTTTGTTTGGAAAAAAATTATGTCCATTGATGAGGACGGGACCAGATTTAAACTTCGACTTAAGCGAAAATTCGACTTATCCGATGTCGACATAACGAGTGTCGACTGTACATAAAAATATTACACTATATTTCCATATGATTATTTTGTGTTGTACCTTTCAGGACTGACAGTTCTAAGCCACCCAGTCGGTTTGGCAGGGAGGGGCGAAGTGGGCGGGGATTTAAATTTATTATAACAGCATTTAGAGAAGGTAAGATTTTTGTTTTTTACAGCCAAACCCTTTCCCATATGACAAAATTAAACCCTGCAAAAAAAATTAAAGATCACATTTCTAGTTCTAGAACTGTTCTAGAACATTCTAGAACATTTAATGTCATTTCTAGAACTGTTTCAGAACAGTTGCAACTAAAGTTTATTCAAGCTGCAATTACAACTTTTTGCGATATCACCTGCGATATGTTGCAGAACCAGGTTCACAAGTAACATTGCATTGATCTATCTTTGACAAGATTTAATCTTTTATCAATAAAATTAATGAAGCATTCTATTGCATGCATTTCACATTAGTTCATAGATCTTGACTGTCATTATCTTTGCTTGATGGAATCTGAAATCCTTCAAGGTTCATATTAACCCTTTCCGAAACAAGACAATTTTGTGACATTGGTAAAAGAACAGGCTTCGAAAAAACATTGAAGCAAAAGAAGAAAATGCTGATTGATATTTTGAACACAAACTCCACCTTACTTGATTGCTATTTTGTCGTTACACCAGCTTTCAAATAGGAGCACCCTAAAAATTTGCTTTTAGGAAAGGGCTAAATGAATCCAATCCTGTGGTGCATCATTATACAAAATACTGTCAGGTTACAGGTTATTTACATTTCTGTGAAAGTCAGTTACATGCGTTTTAAAACGCATGATTTATAAGGAGCATGACAGGTTGTAAGAGAGGTTAAAGAATTGGTCTGCCAATTCTTTGCTACATGTAGTCTGTGTTGTGGTTGCGTCCACCAAAACCGTAATGTTGCATGTGCATGCATCGCACAACTAAGCATAAGTTTTGGATGCAGACCGCATGCAGGAGCATGTGCGACCGGTTGTAAGAGAGGCTATACAGATCTTGTCAGCTATGTTTGATAGAATCTACATCCATGCAAGGCTCTTTTAAATTGAATCTTGTAAAGCATTAGTAGAACAAATATACAAGTCTGTTTAAGTTCAATGACACAATGTCACTAAAGGCAGACATGTAACATTGCAGAGATGCAACTTTGATAACCATAATGTTTTATCAATAAAATCAATGTAACATGTCCTAGCTTGCATCAGCATGCATCTCAAATCAGAGTAACATATAGATCTTGTCAAATTCATTCATTATAGTGGATGACAATACATCGGCTTCAGCGATAGTTTGATAACCTGTTTTATCAATAAAATTAATGTAGCATACTGTAGCATACATCTCACATCAACAACATATAGATCTTGTACTATGGATGACACGTAACAATGGCTGTAGTGATACTTTGGTAACCTGTAATGTTTAATTAATAAAATTAATGTAGCATACTGTAGCATGCATCTTACATCAGTAACATATAGATCTTGCACTATGGATGACATGTAACAATGGCTGCAGTGATACAACTTTGATAGCCTGTAATGTTTTATCAATAAAATTAATGTAGCATACATCTCACACAGTAACATATAGATCTTGTCAGCAATGTTCTATGCTTGATGGGATCTTTTCCTCCGGGGGGCCTCAGTTAAAATCAATCCTCTCATGCAATATTTTAATTTTGTACAGAAATTCCTGCAGTTCTCGTTAAACTTAACTTTCAAGATGTGCAAGTCTGTCATGCATATAACGTCAATCGCACGCTATTCTGCAATTTTTACATTTTTCACTATATTCTCTTAAAATAATCGATCTACCTTAATTAAGTACATAAACAGAAGTGGATCATAGATAATAATACAATTCCCCATCAATTTCGGCATGTTATATGTGATTTAATTTCATATGATGAAAAAAATAACTTAGATTAACCCGTATTAATGCTTACATTTTCATGTAACGCGTAACGACATTTGAATATAATTCAGATTTAAAATGCGATAGAATTGCTAATCCTTGGTCGATTTTCAAAATTCTTTCAATGTTGGAATCCTTATTTTGCACGTAAATGTGACATTTGCTTGAGCAACATCACAAATGTTGTTTGCGTCAAAACAAAGCAAACAACGGCAGCACGTATCAATGTAACGTTTTTCATCACGGTTCGGCTACGATATGTAAAAATGTATTTTCATATGTTTTTTGCTACATCCATTTGACGAATTTCATTTCATACAAAATTACAGTTATCCAACAAAATGGAATGATAAAATTATTTTTGAATGGTTGAATATTAATGTTTGAAATAAAAACGTAGAAAAATTACAAATTTTCTACCCTGGTCGAAAATTGTGTTTACCTAAAAGGGGTCCATCTCTTAAAATTTCCGGTGCAGATGGACACGCAAAATTCAGCACATATTATTACTACTGACAAAAAGTACAAATAATAAGGTTTAAAACAGTATACAATACAATATGATTAATCTAAAGGTTGAATCACTTCCAATATAATTTTAAAATTACATTTTTTCTACCCGACATGCAACGTCGTTGTAACGTTATATTATAGACGCATGTTTATTTATGTGCAATTTTAATTACTGTAATAAATCTTTTATATATCTAAAACTAAGGATAAAGATGCTGCTTCTGCAAAGAAAGAGATTGATTTTCTTACTGTTCTTTTAATTCTCATAATACACACCGGTAAAGATTTCATTTTGGTAAAAGATATAGAGCAAACATTGCTACAAAAGGATAAAATGTTGGTTATCAGCATTTCTCTTTTTACCCAAATGTTTTCAGAACGCGTACGAGATCCCTTTTTTACAAGATCAGTCAATAACAGGTCTTTCACAAACAACAAACATTTTTGAAAGCTGAATTATACAACAAAATCGATTGTTGACAAATTGGATTTATTTGCACAGAGAAACAAAATATTGAGTTAAAATTAGAAAATGCTGGCTATCAAAACCTCAATGTTTTCACAAACCTTTCCCATAAGAAATTTTTATTGCTGTCCAGATTTTATAATTATCGGATATTGGGCTGGTTTAAACAACCATGAACAAAATTTGCGTAAACAAGTTTCATTTACACAACGTCAGACACCTACATAACGTTGGATAAATGTTAAAATGACATTACGTCGACTTGCAGAATAGCGTGCTTTTGACGATAAGCAGTTACATGATGACACTTGCAGTGAGAGCTACTGGCTCAGTGGCTTTTCAACATAAACCTGGTAACTGCAGCTTGTTCTAAGCTGCAGTTACAAGGTTTCTGTTGAAAAGTGACATACTCTTTCATCATTAAATGGAGGGGAATTGCATTACAATTTCAGACAGTGTTCAATAATCATATTAATACATGACTGATTTGAAAATGTATTGAAGCAGGGAATGAAGAAATATTGAAAATTTGTCACATGATTCCACGCCCTGGTTACTGTTTTATCAATAAAATAAACGTTGCATGCCTGTGCGAGCATCTCATTTTAGTTCATAGATCTTGTCAACATTGTTCAACACTTGATAGGAGTTTTCCACTGGGGTTTCTTTTAAAATCAATCCTGTCATGCAATATAAATGTAGACAATGCCAACAGAAGTCTTATCTCATAAATCTTAAGGACAGATCCTCCATTTATTTCCCACGGTAAGAATTTTTTTATTTTTTCTGTACTGATATTTAAATATATGAGAAGTAAATAAATGACTTAAAAACTATAGGTCACCAAGCGAATTAAAAAGTTATTGAATTTCAAGGGAGACTACTCTTGTCTAAAATTGCAAAACTGAGGTGTCACTTAAATACCCACAAAAATCTGTTCGAAATGACTAGGATTACATAAATAAGTCTTTACTATGTTCGTTTTATTCTGTCTAAATGAGTATCAATTTGGGAAAACTTAGTGATGATTTTGAAATTTTCAGTAAAACATTCCTTCAAAGTAGCCGAAATTGCTCTTTTTTCGCAACGTTTCTGATAATAAAAAAAATTCCAGCGGTAAGATTTTTTTCTTTTTTGGTACAGACATAGTGCTTGGTCATACCTACAAAAACGAAAAAAGAAAAATATATCAAACCAAGCGTTTTTCTTAGTTATAAGTAAAATTGGGTTTACTTTTTACAGCTCTGTCCGAAATTGTTTCACTACTTTTATCCATTTTTAGCTCCACTGGCCGAAGGCCAGCGAGCTATTGTCATGGCGGTGTGTCCGTCGTGCGTGCGTCCGTGCGTCCGTGCGTCCGTTAACTTTTTCTTTAAAAATCTTCTCCTCTCAAACCAGTGGGCCAATTTTGACCAAACTTTGCAGGAATGTTCCTTGGGTGACCCTTTACTTAAATTGTTCAAAGAATTTTGATTGGTCCATAAATGTGGGCGTGGCAGGGCGGGGCTTATCAGACTTAGAGAAATCACAAAATAATTCTTTAAAAATCAACCATTTGGCCAACTTTGACCAAACTTGGCAGAAATGTACCTTGGGTGACTCTTTACTTAACTTGTCAGTGAAATTTTGATTGGCCTATAAATGTGGGCGTGGCAGGGCGGAGCTTATCAAATTTTGAGAAATCACAAAATAATTCTTTGAAAATCTTCTCCTCTCAAACCAGTTGGTCAATTTTGACCAAACTTTGAAGGAATGTTCCTTATTAGCTCCACTGGCCGAAGGCCAGCGAGCTATTGTCATGGCGGTGTGTCCGTCGTGCGTGCGTCCGTGCGTCCGTGCGTCCGTTAACTTTTTCTTTAAAAATCTTCTCCTCTCAAACCAGTGGGCCAATTTTGACCAAACTTTGCAGGAATGTTCCTTGGGTGACCCTTTACTTAAATTGTTCAAAGAATTTTGATTGGTCCATAAATGTGGGCGTGGCAGGGCGGGGCTTATCAGACTTAGAGAAATCACAAAATAATTCTTTAAAAATCAACCATTTGGCCAACTTTGACCAAACTTGGCAGAAATGTACCTTGGGTGACTCTTTACTTAACTTGTCAGTGAAATTTTGATTGGCCTATAAATGTGGGCGTGGCAGGGCGGAGCTTATCAAATTTTGAGAAATCACAAAATAATTCTTTGAAAATCTTCTCCTCTCAAACCAGTTGGTCAATTTTGACCAAACTTTGAAGGAATGTTCCTTAGGTGACCCTATACTAAAATTGTTTAAAGAACTTTGATTGGTCCATAAATGTGGGCGTGGCAGGGCGGGGCTTATCAGACTTAGAGAAATCACAAAATAATTCTTTAAAAATCAACCATTCGGCCAATTTTGACCAAACTTGGCAGAAATGTACATCGGGTGACCCTTTACTTAGATTGTTCAAAGAATTTTGATTGGTCCATAAATGTGGGCGTGGCAGGGAGGGGCTTATCAGACTTAGAGAAATCACAAAATAATTCTTTAAAAATCAACCATTTGGCCAACTTTGACCAAACTTGGCAGAAATGTACCTTGGGTGACTCTTTACTTAACTTGTCAGCGAAATTTTGATTGGTCTATAAATGTGGGTGTGGCAGGGCGGGGCTTATCAAATTTCGAGAAATCACAAAATAATTCTTTGAAAATCTTCTCCTCTCAAACCAGTTGGTCAATTTTGACCAAACTTTGAAGGAATGTTCCTTAGGTGACCCTATACTTAAATTGTTTAAAGAACTTTGATTGCTCCATAAATGTGGGCGTGGCCAGGCTGGGCTTATCAGACTTAGAGAAATCACAAAATAATTCTTTAAAAATCTACCATTCGGCCAATTTTGACCAAAATTGGCAGAAATGTACATCGGGTGAGTCTTTACTTAACTTGTTCGTGAAATTTTTATTAGTCCATAAATTTGAGTGTGGCAGGGCCGGGCTTATCTGACTTAGAAAAATCACAAAATAATTGTTAAATTCTTTAAAAATCAACGATTGGGCCAATTTCAATTAAACTTGGTAGAAATGCACCTTAAGTGACCCTATACTTAACTTGTTCATGAAATTTTGATTGGTCCATAAATGTGGGCATTGCAGGGTGTGGCTTATCAGAATGGGAGAAATCACGAGAAATTCTTAAAATCAACCATACTTTGTTACTTTCGACCATACTTTGTTATTCAATAATACTTTGTTAGTAAAATTTTAATTGGTCTATAAATTTGGGTGCGGCAGGGTAGGGCTTATCAGAATATGACAAACCATGAAAAAGTTCTTTAATTAAACATAAATCTTTATTAGGTCAAATCTTAGAAAAACCTTGTATGCCCTTCAGAGGTCATATTTTCTGCCCAGTCAATCTGAAAAGAGGTCAGAGTGATTGTTTTGATGAAATCATTGAAGGATTGAAATTGGGTCACTGGGGTTGAAAACTAGGTCAAGCGGTCAAATGTTAGAAAAAAACTGTTTTTTGTCCAAAAATGGGTGCATGGCAGGATGGGGCTTATCAGAAATCATTAGAAAATTTTTCATTGATTGCCGCTTCTGTAATCACTGGACATATTATGAGTGTACTTTGCCAGAATGTTCCTTAGGTGACTTTTTGCAATTTTTTTATTTTTACTTTGAATTTTCAAAACATCTCCAAGACCATTTTTTATTTGAGACACCCTTCTTAGAACTTTTGTGTTGAATTTTAGTCACATGAAAATCAATTCAACGTTCATTAACCCTTTCCCTAACAAGACCATGTTTTCATGTCTCTGAAGGAATTTAGTGTCAGAAAACTTTGAAAGAAAAAACAAAATGCTGATTATTAGCACTTGCTCCTTTTCCTTCAGTATTTTCTGTTCTGTAATGTTCACAAATTCCATATAGTTTTGTAACCCAATTCATCACCTGCAGTAGCTGTCAAATCTTGACAGTCTGAATTTTTATCGTTTGAGAAAAGAGAAAATGCACTAAACAGTGGATTCTTTTTAACTGCAATGTCTATTTGTCAAGATAATTATTGCAATTAACAGAAAAAAGCTAAAAAGGGAGTATATTGTTCTCAAAATTTTAAGTTTTTGCAGACAGGAAATTGCTAATTTGCAATGAATGTCTTATAACAGGATTATATAATTATTAAGAGTCCACTGTTTAACCCATTACCACACAGTGACGCCTTTCAACACCCTGCAAGATAAAGGCTTTTGAAAACATTGTGGAAAATGAAGAAATTGCTTGTGATAAGCAATTTTTTTCATTTTCCACAATATTTTCTGAACAAAAAAACACCAAAAAATTTAAAATTCCATGCACTTGATATTGCGGTCTGCAACACCTTTCAAATTGGAAGAGTTTGGAAAATGGTTAAGTTTGATGCCAAAATGTGATATACTCTTTTTCTCATTTCAGACCCTCTTGACCCGTGACAAGTGTTTGTGTTAATGAAGAAAAAAAAACAACAGTTTATGATTATTATGAAGAATGATTGATAATTTGTAACCCATACTTTGTTAAATTCTATTTAAATCAAAAGTTTAGATAGACTTTGTTCTTTAGGGGCTATTGCAGACGTTAACCTATACCAGGTAAGTGTGCTGGTGACCAAAACATGCTGCAGGAATCTTTTGAGTATGTAGGATTGTGTATTTCAAAGACAGTTGTTATTTGCTTTCTTTGAATTGCATACATGATTATCACCAGTTATGAAGAGGGCCTCTTTTTGGGATAACCGCCTTGTTTATCACAAAAAATAGTTTACCACTTTCATAGAAAGTGGAAATTATTTTCTATCAATTTAACAGAGATACACATTTATTTAAGTTTTGGAAATGATATTTCAACAATAAACTGAATTTGATTTTCTAGTCTTTAGTAATGTACAGTGTCATGCCAATATTTAAATTATTATAACGTTTTGAACAAATTTAGATTTAAATCTCAAAACTAAACACACAGTGAATAATTTAGAATTGCTAATCGCAATTACTTCCAGATCTTTTACATAGGTTAGCAAAATAACATGATTTCTATTGTTTTACTCCTGTCTGTCTGTCAGAAAACTTAACATTTTGCATTTTCTCCAAAAGTGTTTGACAAACAAAGCTGAAATTTGGTATCTAACTTCCTTTCAATGATATCTATATGTTCCATGTAACCCTTATCAACTCTTAATTAAAAAACTTAACATTGTAGAAAAATAGCCATTTCGGGCATTCATGTTTCACAAACACATCTTGTCTTTCAAGAAACTTACATTTTGTCACTCAACTATTCTATCAATCATGATTTCAACAACTGTTCTTATTTATTTCAGACAAATTTATCAATATTACAAAAAGACTTACCGTAATATCACTTGGAACATTTGTGAACTTTTATTATTATTTCCAAAATTGGAAATGTTATACACATTTTTATGATTCTTGTGTGGAACAGTGAATTGTGAACACTTTAATAGTGAACATTTTTTTATGATTTTTGTGCAACACTGATTTAATTCTAAATACAGTTTTGTGATTTTTATGTAGCTGTGAGTTCATTGTGACAGTGAATTGGAGTATATATTGGAATTATTGTGAACATAAGTTCTACCCTATGTGACTTAAGGTTGTGTACCTTAATATAGATCACTTTGTGTTGATTGCTGAAAGATATAGAGTACAGTGTGACGAAGTTAAAGAAAAGAGATACAGAGGAAAAAGGGACTTGGATTTACCATTGATTTATCCGTTTAATGTAAGAACTGGCTTTTTATTACTTTCTCTTGAATTTTTACACTATCTGCACCTAAAGATCAGAAAGGGATCAATATAAAATCTGGTCTGTCCATTAGTTTGTCTGTTTTTTCCTTGTAAGTTAGAAATTAAGATGTAGTGCTCAAATTTGATATTAAAACAGTTCATAATTCATTGGTATGAATCCCTTAATAACATTGTTAAAGTGACTTATCAAGGTCAAAACGATACATGCTTGCAAATTTACACTTCATACACATGTAGCAGCTTTTATGGTCCAGGGCCCTGTTTTTCTTATGATTTTATGAACATTTCAATTCATTTGTAAAACAGGGTCCTGGTCATCAGACAATGTCAAAAGTTGTCTTTGAATGTCTGGAAAATTTGCCATTTTAGTTTATATTTTCTAATTGCAGAAGGAAAATGCCTCGCAAGAAGAATTGGCGAATGAGTAGAGCCAGAAGAGATGTACTCACGAAAACCACAGCTGATTTAACGGGTGTCTTTGAACTATCAGATGGGGGCCTATCCCACCCTTTACCTTCATCTGTTTTGGATGAAACAGATGTAAGGCCATCTGTGTCTATGGAGGGCGTCTTTGGAATATCAGATGGGGGACTTGCCCACCCACAAAAACCATCTGTGTCTATGGAGGGCGTCTTTGGAATATCAGATGGGGGACTTGCCCACCCACAAAAACCATCTGTGTCTGGAATTTGTTCTGAAACTGTTCTTGATACTGTTCTTGATACTGTTCTTGATACTGTTCTTGATACTGTTCTTGATACTGTTCTTGATACTGTTCTTGATACTGTTCATGATACTTTACCAAATACTGCAGATGATATACTTACTGACACTGTTATTGATGCTAGTGCTGATGGTAATACTGTTCTTGCTACTGAAGTTGTTGCTGAAGATACAGAATCCAACACAATGATTTTCGGAACTTTTCATCAAGGTAATCAAATGTTTGACCCATCCTCTCGAAATCTACAATGTACAGCCAATGCCTTATGCTCGATGATATACACAGAGCTTAGACATCTGCCATCTTCACAAAATCTAGATGAAATTCTAATAGAAGGAGATAGATTACATAGAGAAATAGTGATTGGACTGAAAGCGAGGAATGACTTTCAAAGCTTGCTTTTGAATTTGGAAGAGATCCCAGGTTCTGTAACTGCATTTGATAGACATGTTTCTATTGTGAGAGGAAATATTTTATCTGGTGTATTTATTCAAAGTTCTATCAACACTCATATGTCATCACTTCACAGTTGTTTGAAGGAAGCATTTCACACAACTTCTTATCTTTTATTTATCATTGGTTCAGTTTGTTCTGCAATTTTCAGGCAGGATGGTAGATATTGTTTATTTGATTCTCATTCACATGGTGTTGATGGATTGGTAGATGATGATGGAAGATCATTATTAGCTTCTTTTCTTTCAATAGATGATTTGGTAATGTTCATGTATGCAATGTATCAAAGTATGAACATCGATCTAAATGAACAATTTGACATGATGCCAATTAGATTTGTTATAGGAGAAAAAATCCATGAATCTGAATCCAAGAAAAATGAAATTGAATTTACAAATTGTCCACCTGAGAAATTATCTTTGATTGACATATATTTCAAGGATCAAGCAGAGAGACAAAAGCGCAAACAAGAAGTTAGGTCAGATTATGAAATTGTACACGAACGTAAAAGATTAAAAAGAAATGAATATATGAAAAGTTATATGAGGAAAATTAGGCAGGATCCTGAAAGACAATCTAAGGAAAGATTAGTGGCTAGTATTTCAAAGAGAAAGGCAAGAAAAAATCCAGAAAGGCAAGTCAAGGAACAGACTATGACTAGTATTTCAATGAAAAAAGCAAGACAAAATCCAGAAAGGCAAGTCAAGGAACGGACTATGACTAGTATTTCAAAGAAAAAGGCAAGACAAGATTCAGAGAGGCAAGTCAAGGAACGGACTATGACTAATACTTCAATGAAAAAAGCAAGAAAAAATCCTGAAAGGCAAGTCAAGGAACGGACAATGACAAATATTTCAAAGAAAAAAGCAAGAGAAAATCCAGAAAGGCAAGTCAAAGAAAGGTCAATGACAAAGGGTTCTATGCAAAAAGTTAGACAAAATGAGGAAAGAAAGAAGAAAGAAAGAATGTTAACTCTTAAATCAATGCACAAGTGCCGCTCTAGTAAATTGTATAAAGATTCAGAAAGGATGAAAAAACAGAATAAACGTTCATCAAGATTCAATATGATAGTAGAAAATGAAAGAAATAAGACTAAGCGCCAGAGTCTAAGGTCTAATTTAGATTATAAAATTAAGGAAAAGAGCTACAAAAGTTCAAAGCGATATGGTTCCAGCTTAGACGACTGCATTGAAAAATTTAAGAAGAATGTTTCAAAAGGCCCTGTTTATGTTTGTTCATGCTGTAACCAAACATGGTTTAAACATTCTGTTGTGTTATTCAACAAACTAAATTCTAAATGCTCTTCTGATGCAGTTAAAAAATTTTCTACAAATTACATCTCTGTTGATGATTGTGAATGGCTGTGTAAAACATGCTATGAAAAAATTAAACTTAACAAAGTCCCTCCAATGTCTGTTTTCAATCAAAATGCATTTCCTGTACTGCCAAAGGAACTGAATTTACATCAGCTAGAGGAAAGATTAGTTTCTTTGAGAATCCCATTTATGCAGATTAGAGAATTACCAAGAGGAGGTCAGTTGTCCATCAAAGGGAATGTTGTCAATGTCCCGGTTGACATTCAGCCTGTTATACACAGTTTACCAAGAACATTAGATAGTCACTATACAATACCTGTTAAACTTAAGAAGAAACTTTCATATAATAAATGTGATTTCACTGAAAATATTAGACCTCTGCATGTTTTAAGTGCTCTTCATTGGTTAGTGAACCATAGTGTACTGTATAAAGAATCTGGTGTTAAAGTAGATGATGACTGGATGCAATCAATTACTTCAGATTGTAGTGATACAGTAAAAGAGTTCTTTGGAATGACAGGTGAAAGCGTAAGTGAAGAATTAGATTGTAATGATGATGTGAATTATGACTCTGATCACTTTAGTGAAGTTGACGAGACAGAAAAGGTTATTGGTAATAGTGACACTATGCTGGATGCTGCAGACCCAAATAAAGACAACGCTTATACTTTTGCTCCAGGTGAGGGTCAAACACCACTCAGCCTTTATCAAGATCCTGATGCAGAATATTTGTCTTTTCCTACAATTTTCTGTGGACAGAGAAGAAGTCCAAATGATAAAAAACATGTTCACATTCACTATAGTGATACATGCAAGCTAGAACTGAGGCATATTGATCGCAGAGTAGCATCAAATATTCCCAATATCTTCTTTAAGTTAAAGAAAGTTCAACTGAAACAAATTTCTGATAAAGTCCATCTTGCTTTGCGTAGATGTAAAACAGAAGGTAAAACATTTACTGCCTCACAAATGCTTGATACAAATCATCTTAAAGGTGTTGTGAGATTGGATGAGGGATTTTATATTTTCAGAAGTTTAAGGAATTCACCACCATATTTTGAAGCCCGTAAAAAAGATGTTTTTGCAATGATTAGACAACTAGGATTACCTACTTGGTTTACATCTCTTTCGTCGGCAGATACCAGATGGCATGATCTACTAAATATGCTCTCTCAGATAAATGATGGAAAAACAATGTCTGTGGAAGAATTGGATAACTTGACTTGGATTGATAAAACAAAACTTGTGCAAAAAGATCCAGTTACATGTGTAAGGTATTTTGACAACCGAGTACAAGAATTCATAAACACTGTACTTAAAAGTCCCCATGACCCATTAGGAAAAATAATAGATTACTTTTATCGTGTTGAATTCCAACAAAGAGGTTCACCTCACATCCACATGTTAATATGGATTGAAAAGGCTCCTAGATATCATGAAAGTTCATTAGATGAAGTAACATCCTTCATAGATAAGTATGTATCTTGTGAGAAAAATCCAGATCAACAACTTGTAGAACTACAGATACATAAACATTCCAAGTCTTGTAGAAAGAAACAGAAATCTATTTGTAGATTTGGTTTTCCCATTCCTCCAATGAAAAGCACAACTATATTGGAACCGTTAAATGACTGTAAAGAAAAGCAAAATTACAAAGATTTATTTGTCAAAATACAAAAGAAATTGGATGAGTTGAAGGAAACAAATATTACGGTAGATGATTTCCTTACTGAGATCAAAGTAAGCAAGGATGATTACATCAAAGCAGTCCAAAGCTCATTGAGTGGTCCGAAGGTTTTTCTGAAAAGAAAATTAAGTGAGGTTAGAATTAATGCATACATGAAACCTATTCTAAACGCTTGGGGTGCAAACCATGACTTACAATTTGTATTGGATCCATATGCATGTGCTGTATATATAGTTTCATATATTAGTAAAGCACAGAGAGGAATGAGTATTCTTATGAATGAGGCATGTAAAGAAGCTAGAAGAGGAAATATGGATCTCCGACAACAGGTTAGACATATTGGAAATAAATTCTTGAATAGTGTTGAGGTTAGTGCCCAGGAAGCCTGCTACTTACTTTTACAACAGCCATTGACAAAAGCCTCAAGGGATGTTGTTTTCATTAACACTTCTTTGCCTGAAGAGAGAACATTCCTACTTAAGTCTAAGGAATCTCTTGAAAAATTATCTTCAAATTCTACAGATATTGAAGCAGATAATACCATTAAAAGATATTCTAAAAGACCAAAACAACTTGAAAATTGGTGTTTAGCAGACTATGTGTCCCAGCTTGATATCAAATACAACACTGACAAAGGCACTGCAAGAAATTCAGGTGAAAACATTTCTGAAACATTAAATGAAGAAACCAATGAAGGTGAAAACAATGAAAACATGGATACATATTGTAACGAGGATGAGGTGCTTGACTCAGACACAAATGACTATAATTCAAGTGAGGATAGACAATATTCTATTCCTGGGGGTCGAATTGTTCTCAAAAATGGAATTGTTATAAGTGAAAGGAAACAAAGAAAAGTCATAAGATATGTAAGATTTTCGAAAAAAATTGACATCGAACAGTTCTGTAGAGAAAGATTGCTTCTATTTACTTCATGGAGAGATGAAAGTATTGATTTGAAACAAGGTCATGACTCTTACCTATCAAGGTACAGATCCATTAAAAATTTCATAGAGCACAAAGCCTTGCAGTATGAAAAGAATGCTGATGAACTAGATGATGCAATGGAGCGTGCTCACAATGAGGAAGATTTTGATGATGTTGCCCCAGGCACAGAGCAGTCTGAGCAGGATGACTCAAATATTGGTGCAAAAGAAAGTGAAAGTTTCATATTCTTTGATCCTGATAGACCTGAAAATCAGAGACAAGGTGATATTGCTGGAGATGTTGGTTTAAGTGTTGCTTCTGTAGATATTAGTGTACGCAGGAAAACAATGTCAGACATAGATTACAGGCAATTGATAAAATCATTGAATACGAAACAGAGAGAATTTTTTATTCATGTTTTCCAATCTGTTAAGCGTGATGAACAAAAGTTGAAAGTTTTTTTAACTGGTGGTGCAGGCGTTGGAAAATCTGTTCTTGTAAGTGCATTGTTTGAAGCTTTGCAGCGTTACTTGACATCTAATCCTGGTGATAATCCTGAGAACTGTAGAGTTCTTCTCTGTGCACCAACAGGTAAAGCTGCTTTTCATATAAATGGGGTAACATTACATTCAGCTTTCCGCATTCCAGCAAGCCAGGGTTATGATTGTACTCCACTTAATAGTGACACTTTAAACACCCTTCGAACAAAATATAAAGACTTGTCTGTTGTTATGATTGATGAAGTGTCCATGGTTGGAAATAACATGCTTAAACTCATAAATGAAAGATTAAAACAAATAAAGGGCAGTAATGTTCCATTTGGTGGCTTGCATATGATATTCATTGGAGACCTTTTCCAGTTGAAACCAGTGATGGATGGTTGGATATTTGAGAATTTGAAAACAAATTTTGGACCTTTAGCTACAAACTTATGGCAGGATTTTATTGTAATGCATGAATTGGATGAGATCATGAGGCAAAAGGAAGACAAGCAATTTGCTGAACTTTTGAACAGATTACGAGAAGGAAATCATACACAAGTTGACATTGAAAATCTAAAAAAGAGATTGACTGATACTGCTAGTACAGACTATCCACAAAATACAACACATTTATTCAATACCAATGAGAAAGTGAACAATTTCAATGTCAGGAGCTTTCTTAATAATACTAATGAAAAAGTAAACATTCCTGCTCTTGATCATGTATTAGGAGATGACAATGTGACAGTTAAACAACAACTAATATCAAAGTTGCCACATGATTCCACACACACTGCAGGGCTTAGTCAGATGGTAGGAATAGCTATTGGAATGATTTATGACCTATGTCTTAACCTTGATGTAGATGATGGATTAGTAAATGGGTCTTCTTGTATGATAAATAAAATTGAATACAGACAGAAAAATACTACTAGACCAAGTATTGTGTGGGTTTCTTTCAATGATGATAAAATCGGAACATCATGGCGTTCAAAGTACAGACATTTGTATCATAGTGCTATTAATCCATTATGGACACCTATCTTTGATTCAAAGAGGAACTTTGTGTATTTGAGAAAAACTTTTGTGAGAATACAAATCCCTCTGCGCCAGTCAACAGCAAAAACTGTACATAAATCTCAAGGAGACACGTTGAGTCAGGTTGTAATAGATATGGATGGAAAACGTGTATTTTCCCATGCCCATTATGTCGCAATAAGTAGATCAAGATCCCTGAAAGGCCTTTACATTCTAAACTTGAATGAAAGCAAGATTTCTGTGTCAACTAAAGTTCAAGAAGAAATGATACGTTTAAGAGAATCACAGAAATTGAAACTATGTTACACTCCAGTTTACATGACTAGTGACACTCATTTCACATGCCTTTTCAACAATATGCAGTCTTACAGAAGCCATAAGGATGAATTGTTTTCAGATCCCAATGTCAAAGCTGCAGATTGTTTATGCTTATTAGAAACATGGTTAACTGCAGATGATTCCATCGATTTAGTGCAGAGAACTGGATATCAAATTGTTAGAGCAGATGGGAAACAAGTAAGCAATGCTCGTCCTCACAGAGGAATTATCGTTTATGTGCGGGACAACATTCATATTTCTCATAGCTTTTCTGTGGTAAAGAAAAACATAGAAATGATTGTTGTAGAACTCTTGGTGCAAGATAAAGAAATAGTCATTGCAACATTGTACAACTCTCCTAAATCTTCGGTGACTGACCTGAAGAAATTTCTAACTGAAAATTTAAAGCATTTCAAAGGGAAGCACCTCATTATTCAAGGTGATATCAACATTGATTTATTGGATATGAATACAACTATCCAGAGGTTTATGCAGGATTTCTTCAACTGCAGTCAACAAGTGTCAAAAACAACCCATTATTCTGGCTCCTTAATTGATCATATTTACAGTAATATACCACTGATTCTCACTGATGTCATAGAATGTGTCTGGTCTGATCATTCGATGGTGTATTCTGCTGTGCCAAATCACAGTGTCAATCTTTCATAAAGTTTAAAAAAAAAATCATTAATATTGAGTTGTGTGAAGCTAATGACAAGTTTACATATTATTTTGAATGAAAGAGGTCAGTTTGAAATCTCACCCGTCATTGTTTTTTGCTTTGTCTGCTATTTCAGCAGACAAAGCTGGTGGTTCATATAGGTATGGGTGGCCACTATAGGTGCAGAAAGGTGGACACAAAGATATGTGACCTGTCACACTGAAAGGGACCTTCTGGTTTTTCCATTTAACCAAATCTTGAGATACATGAGATTCAGCAGATATCAACCAGATGTCATATTTGGAATTTTATTGAACATGTAAAACAAACAAGGAAACGAAATATATATATATCCAAGAAATTGCCTTAGAATGAAAAAAATTGATCCTAGTTAGTTTGCACAGACTGGCTAGGTTTGATATTTTTCACACTTTCCATAAGGTACTGTTAAGCTTGGCGGGTCACATAATTATGATCAAGCGATATAACATTCTTTTCTTATTTTTTTTCCTTCATGTTCAACACATATTTCAGCATCTAATAAGAAAGAGAGAAATTTCTACTGTAAGCCTTGTCATATGCTGAACTGTGTGGCAGAAGATTAACATAACGATCAGCCTGCAGTCACATGTTGACTGATCATTTTACACCTTTAACCCATTACCATACAGTGATTCCTTTTGACTCCCCAGAAGATAATGTCCATGGAAAACCATGTGGAAAATGAAGAAATTGCTTGTGAAAACCAAATTCTTCATTTCCCACAATGTTTTCTACATAAGATGACCAAACATGTAAGATTCATTCATTTTAAATTGTCATCTGCAACATTTTTGAATTTGGACTAAGTTAAATTTTTTAGATTTACACTGAGGAAATACTATTGTTTGTCGGAAATTATGTCACTGTTTAATTAATAGAATTGATTCCTATTTGTTACTTTCTGTTACACATGAACTTGCTACTTTACATTAATTCAACTGTACCTTTTTACTCACATTACTATTCCATTCTGCATAATTTTTCTGAAGGCAGTGCAGAGCTTAGCAAATGGTTCATCACGTATAAAAACAAGTTAAATGAGATTTGTAGATTAACATCTCATATATATTTATTGCAGTATGTTCTTTAAATTTCGAAATGTGTTCACACTAACTTACACAAATTTTGTATTTCACATCAACCTCAGTATTGAGAAGAAAACTCATCAAAAAATTAATGACCTGTAGGGTGAAAAATTATGCACAATGGTAAGATTATTGTGACAAATAGAGCAAATATTTATATTTTTATACGCCTGAAGGTTCATATTGTTATGGCCCCGGTCGTCTGTCTGTCCGTCAGTCTGTCCGTTAGCAATTTCTTGTGTGCGCAACTTCTCCTACAGTTTTGATTGGAATTTAATCAAACTTGCCACAATGATTCTCCATTGTGTCTATTTGTGCACATCGCTTACGGAATTCAGATAACCTGTTTCGTTTTTGAATTATCTGCCCTTGAATTGAAAAAATGGCAAATTTTACAAACAAGCCCCTCTCGGGTGTATATGCGCCACTCTGCGGAGCTCTTGTTCCTATTTTGATTATACTTGTTCTAAGCTCAGTAAAGCACTGTCTTACTTTTGTTAAAACTGCTGATCTACTGAAAAAGTTCATGTACCATTCATTGTTTGATTCAAAATATTAGTTTAGTGTTTTATGCGAGTTTTAGAATAAATCTCTGAAATGATTAGAAAATCAAAACAAAGACTAGTACTGATCCAAAAGGAGAATATATTTCAAAGATACTTAATGAATATATATAGCAATGTCATAGATTAACAAATAGACTTTGTTAGAAGTGGAAATGGTGCTTTGCACAAAGAATATCACAATAACCACATTTATATATAAATCATATGAAAGTCATGACAGATGATAGCAAGGGAAAGAGAGAAAAACAAACTATTTATTATATGTTACTCAAATAACAAGAGGACTGATATCATTATGACAGTCAAATATTCATATAAAGGGATTAATGCAACATCATTGTAAATGTGTATGTATTTAAATTTAATTATAATAGTTTAGAAATAATCACTTAAGTATGTTTTTGTATGGCATAGAACAATTCTTTCATATAATAGATGGAAAGGCATTTTAATATATAGCTGTACAATCTGCAAAACTTTGTTTTATCATTGGAATAAAAGCTTACAGGTCTAAAACTCATATATGTACATTTATAGTGAAGATGTCACTCATAACAGATCAAGACAATCCAGAAAGGCTTGTCGGTCTGTAAAGGGTAGAATGATGATCAAAACACATGAAATATGATCATATTCTATTTTAAACAATGGGGTCCTGCTTGACATGGTAGCTTGAATGCCAAACTCATTTCTTGTGAGAAGTTGCGGGTGATGTGATTGGATTACATTCAAGCTGCCATCCATGTGGGTATGGCCTTTGGCAAGTCATTTCAGAGCCCCAGCCTAGTTATAGAGAACATTGTTGACAAAAATTAAGTTGTCCTGGGTTAATATCAGCAGATAGTAGCAATATGCTTTTTGAATTTAGATGTTATACAAAGGTTTGAATAACAGATAATGTTGAGATGAATTAACATTTTACTTTTGTCAAAAACATGAATAAGCTGTAATGAAACTTAACGCTTTCCCAAATAAGAGCTTGTTCATGACGTCCCTAATTTAAGAGGCTTCTGTAAACATTGAGTGCTGATAATCAGCATTTTCTTCTTTTGCTTCATTTTTTTCATAAATTTATTCATTTATTTTTATTTTGCTATATTGTGCAAAACCTGTTTTCATCACCTTCCATTTTGTCTTCTGGTGCAGCTTTTAAATTGGAAGTCTAAAACAATGCCATTTGGGAAAGGGTTAATTGAAAATTTTAAGTAATACATGTACATGCATAATATGAATTCTGCAAGTTGTTTATTTAACAACTTTTATGTAATGAAAATATGTATTGATTGTATGCTATTGTAAACAACAATTTCAATTACTTAAACATTCTTTAATAAAACTTCATTATTTACAGAAACACTTGTGTTTGAGTTTTATTTATACTACCAAATCAAGTTAAACATAAAAACCACTGGTGGTGAACTCGGCCAAAGCAAGGGACATTTTTCGCTACCACAAGGTACAGATATTTCAGTTAAATGTGAGTTTAAAGATCTGATTGGATAGTTTTTCTAATAACAATGAATTTGTTCTAAAAATAGACCGGATGTAGCAATTTGTATAGACAAACCGTCTGTGTTGTTATAAAATCTCGTAACTACAGCTTAATCCAAGCCGTAGTTACAATATTTAAAACAACACAGACGAAATACTATGATCGCGAAAAAATGTCCAACGCTTTGGCCGAGTTCACCACCAGTGAAAACTATCTGGCAAGGTCATATAAATCAAAATTGTGCATTTTACGGCAATTTAAAGAGAGAGATGAAAAAGATCATATCCATGATAATTTTGTGTTGTGTGGAAATCTAAGATGGAAAACCCTACGATACAGAATTTCCAGCCAAATTCTGCCTTATTTCCATAAAACTAAAGCCTTGGCATCATTAGTATCATTTACACCTGTTTTCAGCTCTCCTGAGCACAAGGTGCTATTATATGAGCTTTAATGATCGTCCATCGTCCAGCATCTATCTGTTGCGGGACTTAACCCATTACTACACATTGACTCCCTAAAAGATAACAGCTTTGAAAAACAGTGCGGAAAATGAAGAAATTGCATGTGACAAGCAATTTCTTCATTTCCCACAATGTTTTCTATGCCAAAACACCAAAATATTTTAAATTTCATTCACTTGAAATTGTCGTCTGCAATATCTTTGAATTTGGAAAAGCCCCAAATTTTGCCATTTTGGTAATGGGTCAAAAAATATATTGGAATTTCATCTTTAACTAAGTTTCACTGAAAAAGATATGGCAGGTTGGATCTGAGTACAATAATACACAGAAAATATTGAGGCAAAAGGAGAAAGTGCTGATTATCAGCATTTTCTTCTATTGCCTAAATGTTTTCTCAAGCCTATTCTATCGGGGACATCAAAACCAGCCCTGCGTCCAGTAAGACAAAACGTTTTGTCTACTGAACGCAGCCCAGGTCTTGTTTCAGTTTGGAAAAGGGTTAAGCTGCGGTTACAAGGTTTGGTTGAAATACAGGGATATACATATTGTCGCTTTTCTGCAAAAACCTTGTATCTGCAGCTTGTTTTAAGCTGCAGATACATGTTTTTGGCAGAAAAGCAGCGATATATAACTTTTCCTATTTACAAACAATACTTATTACCACTGAGAAATAAGGTTTCTCAAGGTAAAGTCTATTCTGGAATCAGCTTTCCTGTCAAATTTCCTTATGAAAATCTATACTTGAACCGTCTCATTGATTGAAATACTGAGCCAGTGGAGCGATACAGGCCCTCTTGGGCCTCTTGTCTTCCTTATTATCAGTTTTAGATAATAAAACATGTCATCTTTTGTGTCCATCTGAAGCGGACTATCTCATAAAGACACCACGTTGCTTTTGTTGCTCCGTTTCCTATCGCTAACGCCACATTTTGAAAGCGTAACAGAAAGCGAAATGTACCATCCGGGCACTATTACACTTTAATTGACCAAACAGAGAAAATTGGAATAATCGAAAAGGGTCTTGTCATTTATTAACCAAACATTAACTAAATATAAGAAATACATTTGCTGAAAAAGGCCATTTACTGAAACAGCTTTATTTCGTTTTTTAGGATATGCGCAGTAAGTTGCGCAGTAACAACTGGAGGATCTGTCCTTAAACATTGTACGACCTGGCTTAGATTACTTAGACCTGTGGAGAATGACTAGATCAAAATCTGCAGGTTACAAGGTGTAGCTTAAATAATTGCACTGCATTAATAATTAATTTTTGCCTGATCCATTTTCCAAAAGGAAAATAATTAAACAGTCGCTGTTCCAATTTGGATGTCGCCGAGTATTATGATTGTTCAGGTAAAGGTAGGATTTGTGTACAACATAGCACAGGCAATATTGTGACAAAAGGAGAAAGTTCTCGTTATTTTCTTTGATGTCCATATCAAAAGATTGGGATCATAAGTCATGGTTTTATTCTTTCCATTTGCCTGTCCAGAATTTAATATGAAAACATTATGTTTCGGAGGCATTTGTTTTTCATAAACACATCTTGTCCCTACAGTTGTCACCACATTGTATGGCACGTGTTTATGTTTTGTTTAAGGCTCATTTACATTTGAACAAAATATAAACATTGTGCCATACGATGTGGCGACAACTGTAGCAAAGTTGTCTTTAACCCTTTCCCAAACAGCAAAATTTAGGGCAGTCCCATTTAAAAGCTGCTGTAGACGACATAATTGATGTTAAAAAAAAAGGGATTTGTATACAATATAGCACAGAAAATATTGAGACAAAAGGAGAAACTGCTGGTTATCAGCAGTTTCTTCTTTTGTTTCAATGTTTTCCCAAGCCTTTTCTATTAATTTAGGGACGTCAAAACCAGGTCTTGTTTGGGAAAGGGTTAATAGGGAAGTCAAAACCATGCATACTTAATACATGTCATTAAAATGAACTGCAGTGCACAATTTGATCCAATAAAAATTCCAGATTACATCTTACTGAAAACTTTAAAATGAGAGACAGCAAGGCATCTGTCAGAATCCCCCAGACGACAGGCAGATAGGGGTTATTTATGGAATGATCAGAATTCTCAAATTGTGAGGAAATCTTGCATTATTAATGATATTTCCCAAATAAACTGTCTTTCTGTATAAATCAGCAGTTTGCTGCCATTTGGAGGTGAACTCTGTATTTGTGACATTATGGACCTTTTGAATACTTCTGAGTACCCCTGAGAATGGTAACAATTTCCTTGAAACAAACCCTGATTTTGACATCTGTGTAAGAGAATGGTATAGAAAACTTTGTGGAGAGGAGAGGATTTTGGTATGAACTAGCATTACTTCAATGTTTTCTTTGCTATGATTATCACGGTACTGAAACTACAGAGACAGAGCCAATGGCTCTGTCTCTGTAGTTTCCGTACCGTGATTATGCAAGATTTAAATGTTCTTAAGGATGGGTTGCAATAAGGGGTCAAAAAATAGATTTTCTTTAAATTTCGTGGATTGATAGAGTTACATAATATCTTTAATTTGTATGTGTAAAAAATCTGGTTTCGGCTTATTTTTCGAGATATGGGTAAATAAAGTGGGTGGGGTAAGATGGACTGAAACACAGTAGGGGTCATTCTAAGTCACTTATCTTTCTTATTTTAAGCCCAAGAAGCGTGAAAATTTGTATGCGTGTCTTGTGATATATGCGTTAAACAGTTATGGGCTTATATTTGATATTCAATGTATATCTTTTCCGTAATACCCATTCTTCTTTCTTTCGAAGAATTTCGCTATTTTTTAACGACCAACTTTACCAAACTATCTCCACACGTTTTATTTGAAATTCGATTTCTATGAAACTTTACAGATGTGTTGTCCAGATATTATTGTAACTTTGTGTGAAATTTGAAAGAAAAGCGTAGGTCCGTTTTTGAGATATTTGACCTTGACCTTCAAAATGACTTCAAAACTCGGAAAATGCCAAAATGTGATATTTAAAGCGCCAATTTCATTCATAAGGATTGGAAGCATGGTTTCTTTTTATTGTTCCTAATGAGTTTCGTAGCAATATTTAATTTTTTGTGTCGTACAACCCATTCGGAAGAATGGGAAAGAAAAGAAATTCTTTTTACTTCTCAGTTTTCTTATCAAACTAAATATTGCACATGAAACATGTCTACGTGGAAAGCGCTGTGATTAATATTACTACCACAGGTGAGTGAAATTAAATATTAGCGTTATGTTAAGATTGCTAGAACTACCAAAGCTTTATATGCAACTTGAATTGTCTAAAAGTTTTTATTCACTCATCTCATGATGGACAAGAATTATCAATTTGCTACGAGAAAACTGATCATTTTCAGATTGTATTTCTTATATGGTTATAATGAAGACGCATTGTGAATGATTTTACTAAATGACCAAATGTGCTTACAATTAGTTAACTTAAACTAAATATTTATATAATGTTATATAATATCAACAAAAAGAGAATAATGTTAAATGTATAGATAGGCCTTGTAGCAACCAATTATGTAATAAAAATGAGAAATGTAATAATTATTACAAAACTCGTTGCGATGACAAATATCGTATTACATTTCACTTAGCAACCAGAAATGTAATAAAATCGAGAAATGTAATAAACTTGTTTTCATGTATTTTTCTCTTTTACAAAGTGTCTTCTACTAATTAAAGTAAAAAATGTCGCAGTTCAATGGTGTTTGTTACATTTCTAGCTTTTATTGCTTTTTTCGCTGAATGATAGCAAGGAGTTTGGCGACGAAACGAAAAATGGTATACATTATTCATGTATTTTGAATATTTATACATCACCCGATTATTTATGGCTTATTACATATGTTTCATTTCTATACATGGGGTCACAATTAACATGTGGTCAAAATTTGAAAAGTCGTAAAACGACTTGATTCATCATCCTAATGAAAATTATTGTAACAACTGTTAGATTTTTGGTTAGAACAAAAAACGACAATATGTTTCGATATAATTATCTGAATTATCGTTATTGGTAGTTTTGTTACATTTTTAGATTTTATTACATTTCTCGTTCGTATATTGCAACCAGTTTTGTAATAAAACCAGAAATGTAATAAACTTTTGATATACATTTCCGTTGAAGAAATGTAGCTTAAACTCAGACTACAGGCTTCATTTCAGTTCTTCACAAAAATATACTTTACAACCAAAAAGTAATGCGATAATGAATAGATATTCAACATATAATGAGTAACATTTTTATTACAAAACTCTTTATTATCATTCAACGAGAAATGTTGTAAAATCGAGAAATGTAACAAAATACCGAACTACAACATTAATCACTTAAAATTAGTAGAAGACACTTTGTGAAAGAGAAAAGTACACGAAAAACAAGTTTATTACATTTCTCGATTTTATTACATGTCTAGTTGCAACGTGAAATGTAATACGAATTTTTTCATCTAAACGAGTTTTGTAATAATTATTACATTTCTCGTTTTTATTACAAAACTGGTTGCTACAAGGCCTTAAACAAATATCTGTCTAACAATGATTTCATTAGATGAAATAACCGCGTAACACTGAGAGGTGACCAAGTTTATTATATTGAGTATATCAATTTTAACGGTAAAATCATACAATAAAAAACCCAATCATATGTGAAATGCATTCTTTTATGAATGGGCTGTCACATGCCATTCGACCCTAACCATTTTCCCAACAATGCATAGTTTTAACGGACTTTCCCGAATTTGATGTTATTTTGAAGGTCAAGGTCAAATATCTCAACAACCGACATACACTTTTCTTTCAAATTTCACACAAAGTTAAATTAATATCTGGCTAATACATCTGTAAAGTTTCATAGAAATCAGGTTTCAAATAAAATGTGTGGAGATAGTTTGGTAAAGTTGGTCGTTAAAAAATAGCGAAATTCTTCGAAAGAAAGAAGAATGGGTATTACGGAAAAGATATACATTGAATATCAAATATAAGCCCATAACTGTTTAACGCATATATCACAATACACGCATACAAATTTTCACGCATCTGGGGCTAGAAATAAGAAAGATAAGCGACTTAGAATGACCCCTACTGTGTTTCAGTCCATCTTACCCCACCCACTTTATTTACCCATATCTCGGAAAATAAGCCGAAACCAGATTTTTTACACATACAAATTAAAGATATTATGTAACCCTATCAATCCACAAAATTTAAAGAAAATCTATTTTTTGACCCCTTATTGCAACCCATCCTTTGTAAAATGTATTCTTTAGCCTACACCACCTTTTACAACGGGCAATTCTAGTCTAAATATTTTGTTGTTTTGGAAAGGGTTACACATTTCATTATGAGATGAGAGCCTTATCCTTGTAGTATTTTTCAATACCTCTTTGTTGTTGGCAGAGTCATGCAGCCAAATTACGGAATACTATTGCTAATGCATGGCGCCAATGCGTGCCCTGAAAATTATCTCAGCTGACACATACCTGGCCCCGGTTTCTCGAAAAAACTTAAGTATATTCTCATGAGTTCATGCTCAACTTCTATTCTATACCAATCAACGTTGATTGGTATTCAATTGAATTTCACGTGGATTTCATGCGATTTTAGCACGATGCTCAGATTTGAGCATGAGAATATACTTAAGTTTTTTCGAGAAACGGGGCCCTGTTCTATGGCTTGACTTGGGCAACTTTTCAAAATTCTGATCATTTTGAGGATTATCTTAGTTGGCCTTGGATCTTGAAATTTTCTTCTTTTGCCTCAATAATATATTCCAAATTGTTGTCACTCAAGTGCTTCAAAATGTGTCATGGTTTTGGAAAGATTAATATCTTAACCCTTTCCCAAACAGCCAATGTTCCTGCTATTCCATTTTGAAAGCCGGCAGAGGCGACAAAATGGGTGTCAATAAATATAGGATTGGTGTGCAAAATAGCAGAGGGAAATATTGAGCTAAAAGGAGAAAATGCTGATGATCAGCATTTTCTCCTTTTACTTCAAGGGAGGTCAAAACCAGGTTTTGTTTGGGAAAGGATTAAAAACAGGAAACCCTTGACAAAGATTTCCCGAATGATTGGTGTCAGACCATTTCTGTGTACATTTCTCATCCATTTCTGAGTAAGTTACTGACTGAACATGACAAATAAATTCTTGTTATACCCCCTGGTATATCTGGAAACATTACATAGTGCATAAATTCTCATTATGTCTTCTATATCTGAAGACAGAATTCATATGGAATGACAACTGTATTTATCCCTTTCCCAAACAAGACCTGGTTTTGACGTCCCTAATAGAAAAGGCTTGGGAAAAGATTGAAACAAAAGAAGAAACTGCTGATAACCAGCAGTTTCTCCTTTTGTCTCAATATTTTATGTGCCATATTTGACACAAATCCTATCTTTAATAACATTAATTTTGTCATTTGTAGCCGTTTTTGAAGTGGATCACCCTAAAATTTCGTCGTTTGGGAAAGGGTTATTTATTGTACATTACTTATATTCACACCTATCTGGTCTATTTGTTATGAGAATGGTTTTCAGGAGATTATCTAAAACCCCAGAGTGTAAAATTCTAGACTGGTTCAAATTCAAAGACGTTGCAGAAGACAATTACAAATGACTGAAATTTTACATTGTTTGGTCTTTTGAAGTATAAAACATGATGGGAAATGAAGAAATTGCTTGTCTTTGAAAGATGTTCCTGTAGAAGCTGGTTATTCAGAGAAACATTTGCTTTTTGCTGAAGTATTATAGATGAAATGGACATTAAAATGTTCCTCTGCTCTAATTCAAATCAAGTATTGTTGTTTAGGCCAGCTTCTCTGTGTTTCATGATCTAATAGTATTTTATATGACCCGGAAAGAGATTAATGTAAAGTATTTTTAGATAGTCATCACCCTAAAACCCAGCTTTAATGGCTTCCAATAATCTATGAGATAGTGTTGGAATTGGTTTTCTTTGATTTTCATGAGTTTCAGAATCAGCATGTTTTTATCTCCATTGATATTCTAGAAGCTATTGTGATAGTTGGTGGTTTTTGTTGGCCATGAATGAAAAATTTCATTAATATGTTTTCATCTGTAAAGAAAAGTTTTCATCTCTAATCACATTACACAGTCACACCTTCTAGCTTTAACAACTTTGATATTATTTGGATTGTTTTTCCCACTTTGTCTTTTTTCCCCAGATTACAGAATTCTGCAAAATGGAAAATGTACCTGTGCTTTTGACATTGACTGGGGGTAGACACAGTCTCCACTTTCCCTGCACCAATAATTGCCATAGATGTGGCATGCCGCTACAATAAAACTAATTAAAATGACTTAAAAATTGTGTTATAGCATAGAATGCGCCAAATGGTATAATTGTTTAGAAAAGATTGCGAGATTCGGGCCCTCAACTCTCGTCTTTGCTCATTCTGGGACGCATTTGTATGGCATCAATGCAAACAACATGGCTGCAATTGGTTTTATTTACTGTCAAAAATGCCAAGATGAGACTGCAGTCATTGTCATCACCTCTCTATTTCTTGTGACAACAGACTCACAAAACAACAAAACACCTATAATGGCAAAGAATTTTGTGCTAAAAATAAACTGGGTTTAACATTATGTTTTGATAAACCGTCAATGTTGTTACAAAATCTCATAACTACGGCTTGATTCAAGCCGTAGTTACGAGATTTTATAACAACACCAACGAAAGACTTATTGTTTGTCCGAAATTTCGTCGCTATTACCTTGATAAAATCGTTCCCTATTGACATGCCTCTAGAAAAATTGCTTTTTAGAATCAAACTTAACTAGGACCACCTTTACTCAGGTAAAGATTGATGAAGAACAACTCTGTAATTAGTGGAGTAGTTTGTAATAATTATTTAATGTCATTTCTGGCATGAGTTGGCATGTCATTGCACGGCCCCTCAGGGCCGTGCATATTAAGGTTGTTTTTGACATGTGAGTGGGCTCGGAAATGAAAGGAAATGTTCCTTTCAATGCTCAATTTATTCATATTTCTCACAAACAATCATTACAAATTGCTTTTTGTTTATTATTTGTTGAAAATCAAGAAAGGGGTAACTGAAAAAGAGTCTTAAATCATATTTTTTCAAAGATTTTTGGATTTTCACTGTGCTGTTTTGAAAGCCGACAATCCTTTACAACATGTGTTAAAGGTCAGGGGTTAAGCAAATTCCTCAGATAACTTTGAGGGATGTTCTAAATATCATTAGACATCAAAAACCATTACCACAGTTTTCAATTATCAGCGAATGTTCGTAGTGCACGGATTTTTTATTTTATTTTTTTTTGTTATGTCGCAAGGGCTTATAAGAACAATGACCGTATTTTAGATACTACTTTCACTCTCTACTATAACAACAGTAATGCTTTAAATATGAATAATATGATATTTATTCTTTTACTTCATACACTACATTTCCTCTCCTTTTTGAGCAAAACCTCTTTTAATGTAATATTCCAATATATATGTTTTTGTTGAAAGCATCTTAAAAACATTGTTACATTTTATCATGAAGGAAATGACTGGTAATGAATTTATCTACGCCATAAAATATTTCATTGTTGTCCAGACATCGAGAATCTATGTTTATCAAGATTATCAGTATTCTAGGCTAAAGTTACTAATTAACAACAGTTACTGTCTTCATAAAAAGACAACGAACTGATGAAGAAGAGCGTATTGCTAATTTCAATTGACATGCCACAACATTAGCTTTCTTTATCATAAAGTAAGTGCTTTTCCCTTAATGATAAAGTTAAATTGTATTTTCTATCATTCTTTTCATATTTGTGTACTATGATTCAAGTCTGTGATGTCACTACCTGCACACTACTTGCAAAATATAAACATATCTTTCGTAGAAGTAATGCCATGTCAAATTGAAAACAGTCTAACAATCCCTGTATTTCCACAAGAAAACTTATACACATGCAATGCTTTTGTATTGTACGAGTACATGTATGTATAGCTTGTATTTGCATTTTGAAACTGTTAATTTTGATATGTTAATAGAACTGTCTAACCCATCACCAAACTGCAAGATTCAAGAGTGGTCCAAATTGACAGATGTTGCAAACAACAAAAAATGGTTTCCTTGGGTGAAAAAAAAATGGGAAATGAATAAATTGAAGAAAATGCTTGTCGCAAGCTATTTCGTCATTTGCCGCAATGTTTTCCAAAACTCTTTTTACTTGGGAAGTGAGAAACACTCAATGGTTGGTAATGGGTTAACATAATACCGTATAACTGGTAATATTTGCAGGTAATTTCTATATTAGTTTTTTGCAAATTCAATTGTTGTAATTCCTTACCCAAAAACAATTCTATGTAATTTTGAATTTCAGTTTTTTTGCAAATTCAATTGTTGTAATTCTTTACCCAAAAAACAATTCTAAACTGACGTCCAAAAGAAACATTCCAGTGAAATTTGTCGTTATTTTCCTTATGCCTATTACAATTTTATTGAAATGTATACTGTATATTATTATTTTTGCCGACAATTACGGCAAATGAAAAAAATAGGCGTTTCTATGCATTAACATGTCCATTTCCGGTGACTGGTCACGTTTTCTATGTGCGCTTCGTGTATGTATAACACGTGATGATATTCGTCACATTTTACACAGTAACATGTATGCGTTTTAGGATAGGCAACCACGAATTTAAAGATTTTCTTATGAAACATCCGAATTGAAGGATACCAAGACTTAATTCTGAAAAGGAAGCCCTTAATATGGCCATTTTTGAATGCGACAAATGCACACATAAGTCGCAAGACACTTTAACAGCTTGTGTTTCTCGATTCGGTGTCTTGATCAACGCGTTAGAGTTCCACCAACGTTTATTGATCGGCCACGCTCTTTAAACAAGACCTCATTTTACGCATGTACATTTAAGGTTTGTGACGTTGGGATCGACGTGTTGTCGAATAGTTGGTTAATGTGTCGACAAAAAAGTGTTTTTCTGGTAAATGTTGTTGTTGCAAGTAACGTTTGAAACAGACACACTGCTCGAAAAATAGAGCTCGTAGATTAGCCATTTTCAAATGCGGGAAAATCAAAAACATGCCGCCTGACGTTTTGACGTCTTGCATTGCATGATTAGGCATCTTGATCGACGAATTAGAGTTACAGAAACATTTGCCAATCGGCCAAAATCAGATAGACCTCATAAAATGCCTGTTATACAAGAAGTTGTCTTACGTTAACGTCATATGCGTTTCAGGTTTGAGACGCTGAAATCGACTTTGCGTTTAGTATTCACTAACTGTGGTCATCAAATAAGACGTTTTACGTCATCTTTTGTCGTCGCAAGTAAAGTTTGAACCATGTGCTACTGTTTTTCAAACGGAAATTCTGATACCGCTCTGTTTAAATGTGCCGTTTTATTCTAAACTGTGACAGTTTGATAATTTTTTATCACCATTTTTCAAGTACAGATAATCAAATTTAAAGATACAAATAAGTATTTGTAATTTCAAATCAGATTTACTAAATAATCGGACATTTATTATGACTAAGGCATTTCTTTTGGACGTCAGTATACGTTATTTTGAAAAAAAAGAAAACCTGATTGCGATTCCATCTGTCATTGATTTCTAAATGTCTTTCTAAATTCAATTTTGTTCCAGTCAACACCTATTAAATGTAAGAAAACTTACCTGTGAATTCATGAACAGTTTTTTAATCAAAGGCAGAATTTAGATGACCAATTAAAATCAATGTTCATAATGCAAATTATTAGCAACATTCCGCATTAGGTATTTTACAACAGAACTTACCGGTCAAACAGTCAGTATGTGATGCTTCTAAGTATATCTTTTAGATATGTATGTTTTTTTGTTTGTCAAGTTTGTAAATTGGGAATGCAAAGATGTTCAGTTTTTCAAGAGAAAAAAGCGAAAATGAACCAGTCCATCTCTAGGTCTAAATACTATCTAGTAGTTATTGCAAATCTTCACTGTGTATTCATCTCATTTTCTTACTTTCTCAATTTTCAATGTTCTTATCGGAAATACTTAAAAATGTTGTTAACTTTGTTATTTATATCAACTATTATATGCATAAAATGACCAGAAAAAAATTCTGGAAAATAATAAACAATAATAGAAAAAGTCGTGATAACAATTGTAACATTAAGAATAAAAACTTCTTTGAATATTTTAAATCGATTTGTACACATTTTATGATGATTCCATTGAAGAAGAGTTACGTAATCATGTTTCACAAAACCAGTATGTAGAGGCATTAGACCGAAACATTGAGATAACAGAAGTTGAGAAGGCAATTCATTTCATTCATATCGTAATAAAAGTGGTGGCTCAGATCTTCTCAAACCAAATTTTTCGTACACACATTATTTATAGAATATGGTCTAAAACAACTCATTTATCATATAAGTACACAATTTCATTAAGTTCTGCCCGTTAGATAAAGAGAAATTAGAGAAAAACTAATTTTTACATTATGGCCCCTTTTTCCATGACGCAGACTCAAATTAAAAAAAAACGGAGAAAAGGGTCCCTAGGGATTATGCCAATGAGTTCACATGTGAAGTTTCATTGAATTTGGTCCAAGGGTTGCTGAGATCTGGCTGTGGACGGACGGACATACGGACGGACGGACGGACACACGGACGGACGGACTGCATGGCGACTATATACGCTTTCCCGAAATTTTTCGGGGTGCATAATAACAGTATATATCCATCTAATTGGTCGTTAGGTGTAATAGTATATTATATAGTTATAGGTATAGTTATAGGTATAGTTCCAATACCGAAAAAGGGCGATAAATCTGACGTAAATAATTATAGAGGAATTACTCTTACTAGTATTTTCTCTAAGGTATTTTCTATCATTTTAGAGAAACGTCTTAGACAATGGGCAGAATGTAATAGTCTACTATGCGATTACCAATTCCGATTTAGAAGCGGTTAAAGCACGATTGATTTTATTTTTGTCTTAAATTCTATTATTCAAACAGTGTTAAATGTTGAAAACAAGAAATTGTATTGCGCTTTTGTCGATTACAGAAAAGCTTTTGATACCGTTTATAAAAATGGATAATGGCTGAAATTGCTAAAACTCGGTACCTCTACAAAATTTGTTAATATACTCAAAAGAAAAAGTTTAGTCAGTATTTTTGATGGTCAATTATTCGGCCAAATTACAACATATCAGTTTAAAATTTCACACAATATTTGTTCAATCAACGCTTAACAAACATCTTTGAATAATGTTGCTAAATTTTAGTTTTTAGGTTTGTGTTAAAAGAATTTCAAAATGTGACAGGTGCACTTGCTGCAGTTAAGGCGCAAGTCTTTTTCCTGTATAAATGTATGCAAACCAAAGACAATAGCCCAGATACAAAAAATCGACAATAAAAATGGTACCAGCTTACATGATTTTAGCACCCTGACTTAATCAATTTGGCCAAAAAGGACAATGTTGGAAACCATCTACCTAACCTATAATCTCTGGCGGTTTCCTACAGTTTGAACTTGGCAAGCACTTTCAGTTTTAAGCATTTGTGTAGTTGTTGTCAAAAATGGGCACATGCATGAGATTTTGGTCATTGATACCTCTGAAAACAGCGTATATGGAATAAACGTTAATTGTGACGTCATCAATTTACGTCACGTCCAAACTGACAAAAAACATTGAAAATTGACTACACTGTAACCAATTTGTTCAATAATGACAGTTTGTTTTAAAAAGTCTGTCTTTTACTTGCCTGGCCATTTACCCTAGAGTTGGCTTTTCGAGCATTGGCTCAGCCAGATCTCAGGCATTTTTTGACAAATATTGAATGTCGGTTATTTTTTCTAATTGTCTGTCTACAATAAATAACTTTGTATCAGTAGTAAACCAGCTATTGGTCCTGATAGAACGATTTCTTGAAAACGCAGTAAAATGCTAGGAGCAACAAGTTGGGTGCGTAAGTCACCATAATCTACTGTAAATTCCATTAAAAAGAAGTTTTCTCACTCACAGTCAACAGAGAGACTTCTATTCTACCAAGAAATGATACAAAGATCGATTTTTCATGTCAATGACCAGGAATTTAGACTCTACAAAAAGTCACTCCTGAAGCTGTGACTTTTCAATTTGACCCCTTTTGGAATGAATTGTCGAAAAGAAGGTTAAGTAAAACATGGATGCCAGTTGAATTTCACCGACTTGTTCTAAATTGGTTGAAGAATGTTATGAATAAAAATTTTGGCATTGTAAAACGTTTTAGACAAAATTATTGACCAAAAACTTTATACTGACTAAACTTTTTCATCTCAGTATATAATAAAAGCAATGTATGTTAATGTTAAAGCTTGTGTAAAAGCTAAAGGCAAATGTAGCAAGAGCTTCGAGAGCTTGAGCGGTGTGAAGCAAGGTGAGTCTATATCGCCTCTGCTCTATATCCTTTTTATAAACGATCTATATGATAATTTGTTGAATAATAATGAGGATTACTTTACTATTGATAACATGAAAATAATTTTGTTGCTTTTTGCCGATGACGCTGTTTTATTTTCTTACACTAAATCTTGATTATAGTCAATGTTAAATTCTCTCCATCTATATTGTAATAAATGGGGTTTAGCTGTTAATACGAGTAAAACTGTAGTCATGGTTTGTCAAAAGGGTCGACCAAGTCGAGATCCTAAACTTTATTATAATGGAGAGCTCTTAGAATATGTTAAAACTTTTACATACTTAGGTGTTACGCTAACGTATAATTGCAAATTTTATAACGCACAAAAGAGATTGTCGGAACAGGGATTGAAGGCACTTTTTGCCTTGACTAAAACATTACAACAAATTTCTTTGAATATATCAGAACAATTAAAACTTTTTGATAGCCTTGTTTTACCCATACTTATGTACGGAGCTAGTATATGGGGCTACCATGAAGCAGACAAGAGCTGTCCAAAGACAGCGCGCTCGACTTTCTAAGTTGCTTAGTATAAGGGGGGCATAACTTCAAATATAGTGGAACCAGGATCATGGGCCCTGGTAGTAAGGTAGAGGGTGTGATGGTGAATAAGTATTCCAAGTTTGGGTTGAATCCCTTTGATAGTATGGAAATTATTGATGTTTGAAAAAATCTTTGTTGCAACGCCGACGCCAACGCCGACGCCCGGGTGACAGTATATAAGCTCTCATTTTCTTCGAAAAGTTGAGCTAAAATGTGGAATATGTCCATTTAAAATTCTTAAGACAACTTTAAGAAACAAACTCCTCAGGTAAGTGTTTACGGAGAGTTTGGAAGATACCTACTGTCAATACAAAGAAAAATAGTTATTGTTAAATACTGGTATCAAATACTTTGAAAACCAAAATGCTCTGATTTATAAAATTTTTAACCTAAAAGACGTAGAGCCTACATGGTAATTATACAAATTCATTCCGTATCAATTTAATGTCTCTATTGGATAATTTGGGATTATCCTATATTTACCAGAAACCTACTATTGACCAAACCGATATAAGTCTTGTTATTTCAAAAATTAAAGATAACTACATTCAAAGTTGGATTTCTGAAAAAGAGTCGAGCACTAAATTCCGTATCAATTTAATGTCTCTATTGGATAATTTGGGATTATCCTATATTTACCAGAAACCTACTATTGACCAAACCGATATAAGTCTTGTTATTTCAAAAATTAAAGATAACTACATTCAAAGTTGGATTTCTGAAAAAGAGTCGAGCACTAAAATTAAAGTATAAAATTTGTTTCGAAGGTGAAAAATATCTTAATAGTATCAATAACGTTAAACATAGAAATTTCTTCTCTAAATTTAGATGCTCATCACATAAGCTATTCATTGAAGAAGGTAGATACAGCAACATTCCTATAAAACATGAAAGAATTTGCAAACATTGTAATTTAAATTTGATTGAAGATGAATATCATTTTGCACTTATTTGCCCGTTATATTATGATCTAAGGAAGAATTTTTTGCCTAATTCCTATCGTACATGGCCAACCATCCATAAATTTAAGCTAATGATGACTAATGACAGAAAAGGATTTCTAATTAAATTATCAAAAATTTTATTTGAAGCCAATAAGAAACGTGTTCTCTACACTTGACTTGAGAAATGAATCATTTTATTCCAAACATACTTTTCCTTTAATGAAAACTACCCAAAACTCTTGACCATTACTTACAAATTCTATATGATTTATATGTTGATCTATTATTTTCACTATCTGTTTAATATGTTTGTGCACATCCTATATATTTTGTTAAAATGTATTTGTTGTATTGCAACAATATTGTGTAATATTATGCAATTAAAATTTTGAATTGAAAAAAATATATCAAATTGGAGCAGTCTTAAATTTCGCCTTCAACATTTTAGCAAAACAACCTAATGGAAATCTCAAACTTAGACATCTAGAAGTAAAAGTAACGCTAGTATATAAGTATTTACTAATATACTAGTGTTACTTTTACTTCTAGTTTACACTGTAGCATCTACATTCATTGAACAATCAAGAAAAAACTTGGTCACGAGGTTGGTGACCATAAATCAATTTCCAGCATGTTTGGATAAACATTACAGTTATGTGCCCTTGAATTTGACAGAATCGATGTTTCCAGCTTTATTTCTATACAAACAACCAAAAATGCTGACCAATTAAGACAAGACTTGGTCACAATGTATAGGACCATAAGATCTTGGATGATTCCATTTTCCAGGTAAATGGGGCTTGTAAAACTTGGGTTATATGCCATAGACATTGACAAAATTGTCATTTTCGACTTTGTTTTCACTCTAACAGTCATAAATATTTATCATTCAAAACCTGAAAGATCATGAATGCAGTTTTCAGTTGGATCAAAATCTCGTATCTTATATTATGTGACCTTGAACTTGACAACATTGTGATTTTCATGCTATTTAGGTTAAGGCTAGCGATCAAGGACCTTTATGGTTCTCTTGTTGTTAGATATTATTAGCATACAAATTCCATTACATAATGTTGTTTTCTTGCTGTTTCGTATTATTTCAACACTATTTTCCGACCAGGTAGGGCTATTTCAGCAAAGTAAAATCCAATATCTCTGTTATGTTTCTTTCAATTTCATGTATACCACTCTTCAAAGAAGAAGTGGTATATTGTTTCTGCATTCTCGATTGGTTAGTTTTCTTAGACTGTTATTCTTAAAACTACATGTTTGACACCTTTGATGGCGCAGTGGATAGCTCATTCAACTTGAAATCAGGAGAGGTGTGTCTTCGGGAAAGACACTTACTAATCACCGCCACAGTCTACCCAGCTGTCTGAAAGGGTAGCAGCGAGTTAATTTCTAGTTTCTTACTGCCTCTCTTCTCGTAGGTGGTTAAATGAGTGGCAATGAGGTAATTTCGAGTTTTCTCTTTGCCTATCACAAGAGTTGTTGTAGATGCAGATAGATAGATACATATGCGAAAAGTCATTGTTAAGAGTTCATTTAGGCCGTGCTTCATCTGATGCTGCCTCCTGCAGCAATTTTGTACTTGTTGTCTATATCGTTTACTTTCAACTCACAGAAATATGCAGTTATGATAGCGGGGAAGTTTTTTTATTTCTCAAATTTATGGCAGGTAGATAAATTATTCCTATGTTACATAACTGAGCTTGACTCATGGACCCCCTTCCTTCATGAAATGTTCCTGAAATTTGGTCTGATATTTTTCTTATTCATGGCTTTATTTCTTTTCATGTATCAAAATACTGCTTCTTGGGTTATGCTTTATGAAATTTTGATGTCAAAGAACAGCCAATAAGTATTGAACAAAATTTTAATTTGTATATTGTATATCACTTGAGTCAGTCGAAACAGTTTTCGACTAATCCATTGATGTTTAAACATAGCATGGCTAAAATAGATGCTTGAATGAAATCAGGTGAGTGTTACTAGTTCATTGGTACAAGGCAGTGTTTTTGTTTGTCCATCTGTTTGCCAATGGAATGTATTGTGTCAGAACTTTGTAAGGGGAGATATTTTGCAATCAGTCTCTTACAGTAATACACCATTTCATTCTTTCTTAACCTGCAGCTGCTTTCAATTTAAGTTGATACAGAAAGGGTTAACTTTGTAAGGATGGAGTAAATATTTTCCTCAGAAATGTCAGGAAGTTTGGCATGCAGGGGTTAAACCCAATTTATTCCAAGTTTTTATTTCTACTTTATTTTCTTTTCACTGCATGTCTTTGAAGTGCTAATCCAGGTCTGCCAACTGCCGGAATGTAGCTATGTTCTGCTAATGGAAAGGTGGGGGATTATCACTACTGAAATGAACATGGGGCATGGAAAAATGTGTTGTCGTAACCACCAAGTGTGCTTGATAATTGAGAGCTCAAAAGCAGCATATTTTAAAAATTAGAAAAATGTATGACAAACATACTGGTTAGAGCTCAAATATAGCATAATAGTTGTCCCATTACCACAGTGACTCTTTTTCACTCCCCACAAGATAAATGCATTAGGAAATGTTGAGGAAAATGAAGAAATTGCTTGTGACAAGCAATTTCTTCATTTCCCACAATGTTTCCTACACAAAATGACACAAAATGACCAAAAAAGTATAAAAGTCATTGACTTGAAATTGTCATCTGCAGCGTCTTTGAATTTGGACCAGTCTAAAATGTTGTTGTTTGTTAATAGTTATAATGCATTCTGGGCATATCTGGCTCGACAACACTACCAATGAGAAATCTGAAATAAAGGTTCAATCCTCGGATCCTTCTGTGTCAAGATCAGTGCTCAATAACAATGTCACATTTTCAAAAAAGGGGGAGGGGGAGAAAAAGGGGGTAAATGTAACTCATGGTCAACCCATTCTAGCTAAAGGACGAAATTTCATACCAGTCAAATTAAAGAGTGTGATGGCGAAATATTTGATTTTCAAAAGAAGAAAATGTGTCTGTTATTTCACAGAAAATATTTAGGCAAAAGGTGGAAATGCTGGATATCAGCATTTTCTTCTTTTGCTTCAATGTTTTCTGAGGCATTTTATAGCAGGAATGTCATAACCAGGTCATAAGCAGGTCTTGTTTGGGTAAAGGTTAAGTACAAGCACTTAATTCTCATAAATTTTAGTACATCTTCCTGAAAGTGAATACAAGATTTCTGTAATGGCAATATTCATGACCTGGATCAAGTGATAAATGCAATTAGGCACTTGACAATAAACATGTTCTTGCTCTTAGCTCCTGTCTGGCAAGGCTAATTCCACAATTAGTGAGGATATAAGTTGCAAATTGTTCTCTAAATAGACTTTGAAGCTGCATTAACCTTTAAAGTGGCTGGTATTTAACCCTAGTTTAATGCTGGTGCTGTGTTATTCATGAAGTCCTTTTTAATGTTACACAATTTACTTTTAATGTAGCATAACAAGGAGGATATGTCATCCAACAAAAGCCCCTTCCACTATATATTGCGACAAATTTTCAAGAAATACAAAATGTTTATCTTTTTTTCTAATTACCGTATTTGTATATATGTTTGAACATTTGTCATAGAAAAGGATGTTATTTTTCAACGATTTGATATTTAAATAAAAATACAAGTAAAGAACATTGGAGTACTGGCAGCTGATAGGGTTTTTCACTTTTTGAAAATGTACCTGGTATATTGATTGGTTATAATTTAAGCTTTGTGGGAGGTACCTAAATTATTGATTGGTCAGGGTCAATGCCAAATTTTGTCTGATTGGTTAGCCATGTCATCAGAGGTGTGTCTTTTATCTGATTGGCCTCTTGTTTACAGTTTGTATATTTTTAGCCAAGTATTGTAGCTTTGGTTTACTTGCCACACAAATTTTACATAGGTCACAACCATTCCAATGTGACAATGTAGTTGTTTTTCAGTGATTTAGGAACCTCTTTTAGAAAAGATATTGCAATAATTCTTTTGATATAGTTTGGGAACCCAAACATAAGTTATCTTAAGATGTATCTAGAATTGTTCTGTCTAGAAGGTGCTGTCAAAATTTGTATTTTAGACTTCCATTGTGCCAGATGTCAGTAAATGGGCTTCTTGGAAAAACAATAACGGAGTAAAATCTTAGTTGAATTTGGGGTGGTTAGTTGAATTTTGCTGTTAAGGACCTCCTGCTATTTATCTAGTGTTGCTGGTTTATTTACTTTGTATTCTGACATTGTCAGTTTACATTCTGAACCTTTTTATCATGTTATTGTAGATTTTTTTAAAAGATGTGTTTCCCATTAAATGGATCTGCTCAGAAATATGACATTCACAACTGAAATGGCACCGATACTCCACACTACATGCAGGTTATGTAGAATATTTCTTCAAATAATTCCTGTTTTTAATATGCTACTGAAGATGGACATAATTATTTTGATAATATTATCATCTTCTCTGTCTTTCCATCAGTCCCTCACATAATGTCCATATCTTTTGAATACAAATTCTTTTTTATTTATGGAAAGATTTGGATATTTTCATGTAGTGTTTCTAGTCACATGACATATCATGGATATCATGGAGACTTATCTTGCTAAATCACCAAATTTTGAACTAAATCCAAATAGAACTTTGTATATTGTGACTTCTACCTGGCATTCTTGTTGACATTGAAGCTTGATATATTGCTGTCATATATAACAAAAAAATATATGATCAAGCTGCGATTGGTTTTGGGATAAAACCTTCACTTCTTTGTAAGACTTTTCTAAGCTAGCTACGATAATAAATACCTATACAGAATTAGATAATGCCATACATTTATGTGTCTCATGATTAGGTTCATTAAGTAAATCCTGTAGATTAGGTCACCATCTGTGCACAAGGCTGTCATTTAACTTGATGAAATTATGTCTAGTTGACCTTTACTTTCTTTGGTGGCATGATTAAGACTTGTTGAGACAGTCAGATAGAGTAAGATCAGCATGCACATTATGTGCAGGCTGATCTAATTCTATACTACCTGCTTATCCCAATTCATCTTGACAAGGAAATTATACCAGAAATTAATTTGTCTGTGACAAGAAATTAATGAAGTTCATCAAGTAAATCCAGTAGATTAGTCGACCACCATCAATGCACAAGCTAGTAATTATGGATTGATGAAAATGAAATTCTTGTAAATGTCATACAAGTACACAGATTATTACGTCAAACCTTTACATACGTAATATTGTTGAGTGCATCATAGCATAGAAATCATTGAGGCAAAAGGAGAAAATGCTGGTATCAGCATTTTCTTCTTTTGTCTCAATGTTTTCCCTTACCATTTTCTTCAAGGAGCATCAGTATCTAAGGGCTTGTTTGGGATAGGGTTAACATAATCCAAAAGATTGTTGCCATCAATGCACTGAGGTAGTGATCATGGATTGATGAAATAAATTCTTATAAATGTCAGACAAGTATACTTGATACTCAACGTAGATTGTTACATCAAATTTCCTGTCTATACATAATATATGGAGGACTCTTGTATTTGTATTGTCCTTGGAATAAATATAGCTAGATAGATTCGTACATCGAGGATATCAACTAAATCCAGCAAATTGACTGAACACCAATACACAAGGAAGTAATCATGGATTGATGAAATAAATTCTTGTAAATGTCAGAAAAGTACACTTGAAACTCAACATAGATTGTCTCATCAAATTTCCTGTCTATACATAATATATAGAGGGCTCTTGTATTTGTATTGTCCTTGGAATTAACATCTAGATGGATTCGCACATCAAGTATATCAACTAAATTCAGCAAATTTGCCGAACGAACACCAATGCACAAGGTAGTGATTACGGATTGATGAAATAAATTCTTGTAAATGTCAGACAAGTACACTTGAAACTCAACATAGATTGTCTCATCAAATTTCCTGTCTATACATAATATATCGAGGGGTCTTGTATTTGTATTGTCCTTGGAATAAATACATCTAGATGCCCTAGTACATCAAGTATATCAAATAAAACTAGCAAGTTGACCGAACATCAATGTAAAAGCTAGTAATCATGGATTGATGAAATAAATTCTTATAAATGTCAGACAAGTACACTTGATACTCAACATAGGTTGTCTCATCAAATTTCCTGTCTATATATAATATATGGAGGGGTCTTGTATTTGTAATGTCCTTGGAATTAAACATCTAGATGGATAAGTACATCAAGTATATCAACTAAATCCTGCAAATTGACCGAACACCAATGCACAATGTAGTGATTATGGATTGATGAAATAAATTCTTGTAAATATCAGGCAAGTACACTTGATACTCAACATAGGTTGTCTCATCAAATTTCCTGTCCATACATAATATATGGAGGGGGTCTTGTATTTGTATTGTCCTTGGAATAAATACATCTAGATGGATAAATACATCAAATATATCAACTAAATCCAGCAAATTGACCAAACAAACACCAATGCTGCACGAGGTAGTGATTAAGGATTGATGAAATAAATTCTTGTAAATGTCAGTCAAGTACACTTGATACTCAATATAGATTGTCACATCAAATTTCCTGTCTATACATAATATATGGAGGACTCTTCTACAGTCGAAACTGTCATATGCAGCCAGCCAAGGGACACACCAAAATTGGCTGCATACGACAGTTGGCTGCTTAACACAGAAAAAATATTCTGAAGGCTGAATGTAAATGTCTACTTGTATGACTGTCCCTATTAATATGAAAAAAAGGCAAGTGTTATAAAGAAAAAAGGGTAACTTTTATATGACATTTAACTGTTTATCACACCTTTTCATGGTTTATACACATGATTAGGCAAATTGCCAGATGTATTATCAATATTTCACACATTGCCTGCCACCAATTAGTTGTGCATGGCTGCTTAAGGGGATAAAGGTAAAGAGCAATTGGGTCAATTAAAGGTGGCCACTGACCACATTAGACAGTATATTGCTATTCACAGTTACTTTAAAGAGTAAAATTGCTTGGGAGGACCTGGACTGGCTGCATACGACAGTTTGGCTGCTATACACAGGTGGCCGCTAACACAGTTTTGACTGTATTTGTAATGTCCTTGGAATTAAACATCTAGATGGATAAGTACATCAAGTATATCAACTAAATCCTGCAAATTGACCGAACACCAATGCACAATGTAGTGATTATGGATTGATGAAATAAATTCTTGTAAATATCAGGCAAGTACACTTGATACTCAACATAGGTTGTCTCATCAAATTTCCTGTCCATACATAATATATGGAGGGGGTCTTGTATTTGTATTGTCCTTGGAATAAAATATCTAAATGGATAAGTACATCAAGTATATCAACTAAATTCAGCAAATTGACCAAGGATCAATGCACAAAGTAGTGATTATGGATTGATGAAATAAATTCTTGTAAATGTCAGGCATGTACACAGATTATTACATAAAACCTTTACATACATAATATTGTTGAGTGCATCATAGCATAGAAACTATTGAGGCAAAAGGAGAAAATGCTGGTATCAGCATTTTCTTCTTTTGTCTCAATGTTTCCCTTACCATTTTCTTCAAGGAGCATCAGTATCTAAGGGCTTGTTTTGGTTAACATAATCCAAAAGATTGTTGCCATCAATACATAAGGTAGTGATTAAGGATTGATGAAATAAATTCTTGTAAATGTCAGACAAGTACACTTGATGCTCGACATAGATTGTCACATCAAATTTCCTGTCCATACATAATATATGGAGGGGGTCTTGTATTTGTATTGTCCTTGGAATTAAACATCTAGATGGATAAGTACATTAAATATATCAACTAAATCCAGCAGATTGACCAAACAAACACCAATGCACAAGGTAGTAATTATGGATTGATGAAATAAATTCTTGTAAATGTCATACAAGTACACTTGATACTTAACATAGATTGTTACATCAAATTTCCTGTCTATACATAATATATGGAGGGGTCTTGTATTTGTATTGTCCTTGGAATTAAACATCTAGATGGATAAGTACATCAAGTATATCAACTAAATTCAGCAAATTGACCAATCATCAATGTACAAGGTAGTGATTATAGATTGATGAAATAAATTCTTGTAAATGTCAGACGAGTACACTTGATACTCAACATCAAATTTCCTGTCTATACATAATATATGGAGGGGGTCTTGTATTTGTATTGTCCTTGGAATTTAATATCTATAATTGATTCACTATTAAACGAGAATAATTTCAGTTGAACTGCTTTATCAAAACAACTGAAATTATTCTCGTTTAATAGCGAATCTATTATAGATTGGTTAGTACATCGAGTATATCAACAAAATCCAGCAAATTGACAGAGCAAACATCAATGCACCAGGTAGTGATCATGTATCGATGAAATAAATTCTTGTAAATGTCAGGCAAGTGCACTTGATACTCAACTTAGATTGTAAATATCAAATTTCCTGTCTATACTTAATATATCAAATATATAAACTAAATTCAGCAAATTGACCAAACAAACACCAATGCTGCACGAGGTAGTGATTATGGATTGATGAAATAAATTCTTGTAAATGTCAGGCAAGTACACTTGATACTCAACATAGATTGTCTCATCAAATTTCCTGTCTATACATAATAATTTAAAAGGGGTCTTGTATTTGTATTGTCTTTGGAATTAAACATCTAGATGGATAAGTATGTATCAAATATATCAATTAAATCCAGCAAATTGACCAAGCATCAATGCACAAGGTAGAGATTGTGGGTTGATGAAATAAATTCTTGTAAATGTCATACAAGTACACTTGATACTCAACATAGATTGTCACATCAAATTTCCTGTCTATACATAATATATGGAGGGGTCTTGTATTTGTATTGTTCTTGGAATTAAACATCTAGATGGCTTAGTACATGGAGTATTATCAACTAAATCAAGCAAATTGACCAAACAAACACCAATGCACAAGGTAGTGATTAAGGATTGATGAAATAAATTGTTGTAAATGTCAGGCAAGTACACTTGATATACTCAACATAGATTGTCACATCAAATTTCCTGTCTATACATAATATATGGAGGGCTCTTGTATTTCATAATGTCCTTAGAACATCTAGATTGATAATAGCACACAACTCAAAATAATTATATACTTATTTCTATTGGTAAAAAACCAAATTGAGGGGTAAGATATAAACACAGCTTCTGTTATGGGGGTTGAATTGAGCTGAATCCTGATCGCTTTTTAGAGAGATGCTGTATCTCATGACCATGGACTCCATGTATTATCTTCTTTGGCAGAAGCAGCTGCTGGCTCAGATGAAATATTGTGCTATTTCCTGTTGTGAAAAAAGTTTTACATTGTCTCATATTTTGCTTAAGACCAATCTGACACCAGACCGCACCAAACAATAATATCAGGTTTTACAAAAAGTATGGCAGTAGTTAACGACATTAAGAAATAAAATAAGGTTTTAAATGGAACCAGCAGATTATGTTTCCCTGTAGAATTCTCCGCTTATTTTCACACATATTTCTATAGTAGCTATTATGTTGTTGCCATGCCTTTTCATCCTGTTTTGAAACCCATATTCCGTTGTCATATGACCGTTGTTTTAAAGGGGACATAAATTTCCATCCATCCTGCACTTTCCTATTTGACCAGTGAAATTCTAAATCATATAACGAAGCTTTTCAACAAAAACTTCTTAACTGCAGCTTGTTTTAAGCTGCAGTTATGAGGTTTTTAGAGAGCGTAGTCTCTCTATTGTAGCCTGAAGCCAATACCGGTATTTTGCAAACCGCACAACGAAAATAGTTCCTTCCAATCACGATAATCACGATAAAAAAATCTAAATAACAATTGGAATAGTCTACAATTATACATGTCATTATATTGAATAAATGAGTTGTATGATCTATGCAAAAAATCAAATAATCAAGTCTTAAATAGAAAATAGATCAGTGTAGTAATTTGCCATTTACAATTGGGTCATGCAGGTCATTCAGTCAAGTCATGTGACCTAATTTTGGACAATGCAAACAGTCTAAAAATAGAATCACATTCCACAGAAAGAGATGTATAATTTGTCCTAGTGCATAGTGAGTGTCTATCTGGGTAATGTGTAGTAAAGCCATAGTATGTTGCGCCATGAATAAAAGGGTCATTAGAGCAAATTTCCTTATCAACCCAACTTCAAACACATTTATGAACGAGTTATTTGAATTTACCTTTCCCAATCGCACATTTCTAAACTTTAATAATATTCTGTCATTTGCATGAGCTTTTGAAATGGACCACTTCAAAAATTGTTGTTTGTAATTTTTTTGTGGTATGGTGACACTATGCTGCATCACAGAAAAAGGGGCTTCGATTTTTTTTGTCAATAGTTAACATATTCCTCCATTTATGGTTGAGTGCATGGCCAAAAGTGCTGATCTTTCCTTATTTCACACTGAAAATTTAGGGAAAATCCAAGTTAGCCTCCCCCCTCAATATTCAGACACATGGGCTTCAACAATATAAAATCGCTTCCTACGGGCCTGAAACAACTCCACCTACATTCGAGGATATGCAATATTGTCACAGTTCGAAATTTATGTTGTGTCAAATACGCTCTCTAACAGTACTTTCAGTACTTTGATTGTTGAAAAGCGACGGTAAGCAGGTGAATGCATTGGATGCTATGAAAGTGTGTGGAAGGAGGGAAATCCAGAGTACAAATTGTCAGAAATTTTATGAGAGATATCAGGCACCAGGGATATAATGATGTTGATTATACAAGAACGAGAAACAATGTTTGAAAATAAACAGAGATGTCATAACACCCAGAAATTATTACAAACTACCAGATGCACTTGTAAATGCACCTGCATGCTTGTGTAAAATTGTATCTGCACTCATCTGATACCTCACCCAAGATTGTGCATGTTGTGCCTCTTTGTAAACTCCTTTACTAAACAAGACCTTGTTTTGACGTCCCTTCTAGAAATGGTTTGGGAAAACATTGAGGCAAAAGAAGAAAATGCTGACAATCAGCATTTTCTCCTTTTGCCCCAATATTTTCCTTGCTTTATTGTACACAAATCCTATCTCTATGTATATGGGTTTCGTTGTTTACTGACGCTGTGATATGGGATCATCCTAAGATTTTGTTGTTTGGGAAAGGGTTAAACTAGAGCACCACCTGTGTGTGTCAGTACTGGGAAATATTTTAATAGCTATAGTCCAGTCTCAATATTATGAAATATATTTACAAATTTTACCTTTGTAATCAAGGGAAAAAGCATTTTGCATGCATTTGTTCAGATCTTGCAGGTGTGATATGCCTGCAAGATTTAAGAACCATCACATGCAAAAATTCTTTACTTTGGAGTTTGATATTGTGTTGTTTGCATAAGAAAATTTTGTAAATATGTGAAAATATCTTTTACCAAAAATAGATAAATATATATCGCTACTTTTCTTCGAAGACCATGTATATGCAGCTTAAAACAAGCTGCACTGATACAAGGTTTTCGTAGAAAAGCGACGATATGTAAAAGTTAATCCATTTGACAATGTCCTCTGCAATATTTTTTATCGTGGATCAGTTTGAAATTTTGCCATCTGGTAAAATTAGTATGTTGTATATTGATGTGCTATTGTCTAGGGGGTTCTTAACCCATTACCACACAGTGACGCCTTTTGACTCCCCACAAGATAAAGGCTTTAGAGAACATTGTGGAAAATGAAGAAATTGCTTGTGACAAGCAATTTCTTCATTTCCCACAATGTTTTCTATACAAAATGACCAAAAATGTAAAATTTTATTCACTTGAATTTGTCGTCTGCAACATCTTTGAATTTGGACTAGTTTGAAATTTCGTCGTCTGGTAATGGATTAATGATTATCTCTTCTCTCTATATATTAGATCAGTGTGCAAGTTTGTCATCATGATGATAATCCAGATTTGTTGGTTCATGATTAATGTCTAATTACATAACTCAATGTTTCTAATTTAATCTACCCTTTAGTTATTTTCTGATGATGTTTTATTGCTGATGAATGCCTTTATGAGAGGGAACAAAACATTTTATTGCATCAAACAATTGCAGTTATTAGGTTTATGATGAATTATTAGGCTTCATTAATACAAGAGATAATGAAAAAATAATTAATCATTTGGCTGTTACTTAGTTACTTTTTATAGCTGATCTGCATAGTGAATATTTATACATATTCATTAATGCCAAATCCTTTCAGCTTCTTTGTTCTAGGATAATTTCTGTTGGAACTTATTACATTATTATATAAGACATTTGTTTATCTTGCGTTAAATGAAAAAATATATACTGGTAGAAGGAAATATTGTTGTAAATCTTCCAATTTAGACCATTCTACCAATCATTTAATCAAAATATTGAATGTCGAATCAAATGATCCCTAAAGTCGTTTAAATCTAAACTTTTGAATGGATGTCTTGTAACAGCAGCTTCTCCTGTGCAAATAAAATTGATTGATAATAACTAAGTTTCAAGGTAAACATTGCTGAAAATGGCTTTAAAACTCAAGGATAATAACTCTTGGAACATCATTCAGAAAAAATCCCTTTCATTAACCATGTCCACTGATAAAAGAACTGATAGTGTTTGATTGTTCTAGCCAGCATTACTTTACCCTTTCCTAGACGACATAGATGTTGTCTATTTCAAATTGGAAACATCCTTACTTGCATCGGTGACAAAATACAGCTTTGCAAAAATGAAGAAATTTGGTTTCGTAGCATAGAGGGAATAAATAAAGGGAAATGCAGAAAATGCTTGTTACCACCATTTACTTCTTTTATCTGAATGTTTTCCAAAGCATTGTTCATGATGAATATCAAAAGAAGGGTTACTTCAAGCTTGCACTACTTAATTAATCCAGTCAATTAGTAGTTTATTGATTTGTAATTTGACCCTAAATGATAATCATCTTCTCTTTTATTTATGTGACTGGATCCTTTAGGGCTCTGTGATCAGAAACAGTTTGCCTTGTATAGTTCTGTCGTGGTAGTATGGCACATGTATACATAATTTACCAATGTAAACAACATAATATTGAACGTTGAATTACTGCAATCTTGCATGTGTTGGTTTTGTCTGATCTCTCTATGTGATCTTAGTTTTGGCTGTTTTCTCTTTTAAACACTTAATTAATAGTCCTAAATTATTAATGTAAAAGAAATTATGTCAGATCTGCATGTGGTTGAAGGTTGCCAGTTTTGAATGCCTGTCTTTAAAAAGTTTTTTACCGCATACAAAATCCTGAAGTATAAAAGCTTTAAAAGAATGTTAATTTGCTTGAATCAGCTCATTTCTGCGAGAAGGTAGCATCATTTCAATGATTTGCAACTGTCAAGTCGAAAGTTCAAGAAATGTGGGAACAGGCTCCATGTTGTTGCATGATGGGGAACTATTTGAATAGGTGAATTGCATGTGTAGAAGTCATGACTTTTGCTGAACAAATTCTCTCTCTCGCCTTCCCTAAATAATGCAGATCGAACTGACTGAGTTATGAAGGCACCTGCCTTTCTCTTTCTAAAATGTTTGGGAATATTGTCTGAATTGCTTTATGGAAGTAATGGACATTTGTTCTTAACTAGATCTACACAGTGGTTTGTCAGTCATCCTGATCCCCCCCCCCCCTCCCCCCCAATAAATGAGCTTTATTCACTATTTAATTGTATTAAGAAATGTTTTGAAGTATTGTTTTGTTTTTAGCTCCACTGGCCGAAGGCCAGCGGGCTATTGTCATGGCGTTGTGTCCGTCGTGCGTCCGTGCGTCCGTCCGTCCGTTAACTTTTTCTTTAAACATCTTCTCCTCTTAAACCAGTGGGCCAACTTTGACCAAACTTGGCAGGAATGTTCCTTGGGTGACCCTTTTCAAAACTTGTTCGCGATTTTTTGATTTGTCAAAAAATGTGGGCGTGGCAGGGAGAAAGGGGCTTATCAGACTTCGAGAAATCATAAGAAAATTCTTTAAAAATCAACCATTGGGCCATGTTGAACCAACCTGGCAGGAATGTGCCTTGAGTCATTCTTTTCAAAATTTGTTCACAAATTTTTACATTTGTCAAAGAATGTGGCTGTGGCAGGGAGAAAGGGGCTTATCAGACTTAAAGAAATCATAAGAAAATTCTTTAAAAATCAGCCATTGGGCCAATTTGAACCAAACCTGGCAGGAATGTGCCTTGAGTCATTCCTTTCAAAATTTGTTCACAAATTTTTACATTTGTCAAAAAATGTCGCCGTGGCGGGGAGAAAGGGGCTTATCAGACTTAAAGAAATCATAAGAAAATTCTTTAAAAATCAACCATTGGGCCAATTTGAACTAAACCTGGCAGGAATGTTCTTTGAGTCTCTCTTTTCAAAATTTATTCACAATTTTTGACATTTGTCAAAAAATGTGGCCGTGGCAGGGAGGAAGGGGCTTATCAGACTTAAAGAAATCATAAGAAAATTCTTAAAAAATCAACCAGTGTGCCCAATTGAACCAAACTTTGCAGGAATGTGCCTTTAGTCGTTCTTTTCAAAACTTGTTCGCGAATATTTGATTTGTCAAAAAATGTGGGCGTGGCAGGGAGAAAGGGGCTTATCAGACTTAGAGAAATCATAAGAAAATTCTTTAAAAATCAACCATAAGGCCAATTTGAACCAGACTTTGCAAGAATGTTCTTTGAGTCTCTCTTCAAAATTTATTCACAAATATCAAGATTTGGCTGCCGCTGTGTAAGGCTTACAAGAAATCATGGGATAATTCTTCCACTTTAACCAGTGGAGCGATTCAGGCCCTCCTGGGCCTCTTGTTTGTATTCGTCCTCACATCGGATTATTCATGGTGCATGGTTGCTTTATTTCGTGTTCATTATTTATAGTATTTATTTTATATTTACAAGGTAATATTATCTACTTTGAATTAGATATATTTTCACTATATTTTACCTTTCTGGATGTTTATGTAACTATCTACATATTAGCAAACTTGTATACATCCAGATCTGTGGTGCGCCCAATATGACCTTGGTAGTCGACGGGCCTTAAAACACCATTCATTCATTCATTCATTCATTCATTTAGTGAAAAAGGATTGCAGTCATGTCATGTTAGTTTGGAATTAATGTGCAGCTTGAGTAATGATTTCTATGAACTGTCACATGAATTATTGCTCTCTAACACTTCTGTTATGGCCCTGAAATATTTTTGTGCTGTCATCAATATTTCCAAGATGTCTTTCAATATTTCTAGGAATTCATACAAAAATAGTGGGACTTGCAATATAAGTCATGTTTTAACTGATTCAGAAACACAACTCATTCATTAGAAACAGCTGTGAAGAAAAAAATGAATTTTGACTGTAAGACTTTGGATGTTGGTGTATCAGCCCCCTTCACTTTCATATAAAGTTCTTTGATACCTGAAATAATGGAAGTTTAAACAAAAGAATAAAAAAAAACTTTGCCACCTTTCTTGTTATTTCTAAAAATAGTAAAATTATCATCATGAAGTATCTGCTCTTGCCATCTTGGAATATAAGCAAGACATGTTGATAATCTGCAGGGATGCTTGATAAAATTTGATTTTGTCAATAAATAATACGACCAAAAGTTGAAAATGGCACTCTGAAGACTGCAAACATTGTAAAATAGATATGTGACTTTAAAAGGGACCTTATGCGTACCCAAAACATTCAAATTTTGACAAAAATGTCAGACTCAGCACAGGTCAATCAGATCCTGTATGCGAAATATGAACACATAGGGAGATAGGGAAAACATTCCGGATTTAGAAAATAACATAAAAGTGAAAAGTGTCGGCCCTAGTCTGGCTGCGCGGACTACACAGACTGACTAGGGTCGATATTTTTCACACTTCCTATCAGGTCCCTTTTAGCGTGACGGGTCACATATATAAAACAAGGAACATTTTGTCTGTTTTGTATGAAAAATTCTGTCCTTGTTTATTTTCAGTTCTTGATACAAAGGACCAAGAATGTGGGAGTTCATCATTTCAATGTGATAATACAAAGTGTATAGAGAACATTCTAACATGTGATAGAGTAGACCATTGTGGAGATTATAGTGATGAGGCTGCAGAAGGGCCCGCAAAATGTGGAGTCTCAGGTGAGAATGCTATTTGTTATAATCTTTTTTTTTGGCAGACAGCATAGAAAGAGATTAGCCTGCATGGATATATGTAGTGTGATCCCTGTCTATGCGCTCTTAGTGTTTGTAATACAAACATAATGTGCTGCAACATATAGCTCTCAAGACTTTCAGTCCTTTGAATCTTGCACCCTTTAGAATAAATGAACCTTTTTCAACATAATTTGAGTGTAACTATGTATAGGCCCCTAAGGGGTTGGTCTTTTATTGTTATAAAGTTCATATTGTGATATCAGGCCTGAGAGTAGACAAGCTGATACTAGTATAAGTATGACACTATTATTTGATAGCTTTTAATTAAAAAGTTATGCCCATTTACAGAACATCTTTGACATTCTGTGAAACATATATGGATGACCTCCATTACAAGAGAAATAGTTATGGTAGTCCTATTTTAGTGTTGCTTTGTCATGGTATTGTTGTAACCGGGCCTCAGCTGGTATATAGGTAATTAATGGTGAGAAATTGTGCTATGTTTATATGACAAGGACATAAATGTTTCCTTATAAATAAGTTAATTTGTCATAAATGGTGCTGAAACTGCCTGATGACTTAATAGTACTTGCCAAACTTCTTAACAATGATGGATAAAAATTAATTAATTTTGTTTTCTTGGAAAGAGTATTGTATTATATGGTTGGTCTCATTCGAAAACTTCGTAACTACAGCTTATTTAAGCTGTAGTTACGACATTTTCGAACGAGGCCAATGATATAATGTGATGCCTCATCTTTTATATTGATAATTACTAATGAGAAATCTTTCCATATATATTTTTTATACGCCCGAAGGGTCGTATTATGTTATGGCCCCAGTCGTCTGTCCGTCTGTCCATCTGTTAGCAATTTCTTGTGTAGGCAACTCCTACAGTTATGATCCGAATTTGATCAAACTTGCCACAATGAATCTCCATGGTGTCTAGTTGTGCACACCGCTTACAGAATTAAGATATCTCTTTTCGTTCTTGAATTATCTGTCCTTGAATTTAAAAAAATACCCATTTTACTGACAAGCCCCTCTCCGGCGTATATGCGCCGCTCTGCGAAGCTCTTGTTTTACATTGTTGATACCGTTTAGAAAGGCCTTTTAAAATACAGGTTTGGTAGTGGCTCTATTCAAGTCTTCATAAAAATTGATTAAAATGTAATGTTTGTCATATACTTGATGGAACCTACTGTTGCATTCAGTTGCATCATTAGCTACCTTTGTAACAGTTTGTAATGAGGCTGGTAGATAATTATAGTACAGAAATGGTGCTAGTTAGCTTTCACAAACATCTGATTTTTAGGGAAACATGCTGTTCCTTGTCCAGACTTGTCATTTCAGTCATATTTTCAAAGTAAAGCTATGACAGAAAGTTTAGAGATATTTAGAATTGTTCTTCTACCTCGTAATAAGTTTAGAGCTAAATATTTGATGTCTGATACAAGATTTAGAGTGGTTATTGATATTCCAGACATCGTTGATGTCCATCATTCCTGTACTCATGTACAAATTTAATTAGTTAATGAATACAGTGTCCAGCTAATCATGATGTATGACCACTTGATGGGGTTCCAGTCTTGTACATAGACAAACATTGTAACCTTATAGAAATGATTCCTTTGTCACTGCCATGACAAATTAGGGAGAGGTTACAAGGTATTTCTTGAAAAGCGATGATATGCTTTATTTTCCTGGCAATGGTGTGGCTGACAACAATTTCACGTGACTGAAATTTCTTGTGTTTTGGTCTTGTTGTGTAGAAAACATTGTGACAAATATAGGAATTGCCTGTCACAAGCAATTTCTACCTTTTCCACAATGTTTTCCAAAGCTTATATACTGTAGGGCCCTAAAAGACGTCACTAATTTGAAATTAGATAATTTGTATTATATTTATAAATTTGGAACATATTATTGACTGCAGTATTTTATCATGTATTTTTTTTTGCAAGTGGTCAGATATAATGGACCATTTTCTCTAGGTTGGTTTTATTAGCTCACCTGAGCACAAAGTGCTCAAGGTGAGCTATTGTGGTCGCTCACCGTCCGTCGTCCGTCCGTCTGTCTGTCTGTCCGTCTGTCCGTCCGTCCGTTCACAATTTCTTTAAACGTCTTCTCCTCCTATACCCTTTGGCCAATTTTCACCAAACTTGGCAGGAATGTTCCTTGAGTGACCCTTTTCAAAACTTGTTCGTGAATTTTTGATTTGTCAAAAAATGTGGGCGTGGCAGGGCGGGGTTAATCAGACTTTTCGAGAAATCCTCAAGAAAATTCATTAAAATCACATTATCAGCCATGATGTATCAGGTTTCATGTAATGTAAGCAAAGACCGGGTGATGTTTATAAAAGACCGGTGAAAGATAAACAAGACCGGCGAAAGATAAACAAGACCTCCAGAATGGACCTGCATCTAAAAGTGGGCAAATACAATCTATTTGTTATTGAAGCTTTAATGCCTATGTTGTTGGTACCCATTTGAATAATCTTGATGAGATCATTCAAATGAATACCAACAGCACTGGGTTTGATAAACATTGAAAGATATTTTACAATTTGGAAAGCCAGTAACCTCTTTTATTTGTTTCTCAATTTACTTAAGGATTATCTCAATGCTTTAACCCTTTCCTGAAAAGTCCTGGTTTTGACACCTTATTATTATTATTAGAATAGGCTTGGGAAATATTGAGTCAAATGAAGAAAATGTTGATAATCAGCAATGTTCTCCATTTGCATCAATATTTTATGTGCTATATTGTACATGAATCCTTCCTTTTTCAATATCAATTTTGTCTTCTGCAACTCTTTTCAAATTGGAGTTGTCTGTTCCTTTTCTGTTTGGGAAAGGATTAAGCCCTTTCCCAACCATACACAGGTTTTGCCTGGGAAAATGTTATTGGCCTGGCGAAAGAAGAAAATGCTGATAGCCTGCATTTTCTACTTTTGCCTCATTATTTTCTTTCCAATTTTGTACATGAATGCAGTTTTACTCAAAATTTTGGTTTGTCATTTACAGCAGCATTGAAATCTGCTGCTCTGATGTTATGTTGTTAGGAAAAAATTTAACCAAAATCAAATCCTAATTTTGTTCAATGAATATCGTATTTTCCCTATGTTGTGGGTTGATTTATAGGTTACATATCAAAATGATAAAGAGGGCAATGTTTGACAATCTTTTCGCAAATTATAAGGCATGTCTGTCCGTCCGTCTGTCCGAAAACTGAAAATGAACACTTAACATTGGCCTTTTTTCCAAAAGTATTTGACATTGGTATGTAGCTTTCTTTCAATGATATATATCTGTTCCATGCAATATGACTTTCCTCAAGGTCATGCGTTTACCCTTATCAACCCTTTACACGAAAACTTAACATTTTAGAAAAATGGCCATTTTTGGGGCATTTGTGTTTCACAAACACATCTTGTTATCCCTATGTTGCAGTTTCTTGTGATTAGCCTGATCGGAACAGAAAGTCCCTAGTTAAATGCCTTAACATGTGACAAAATTGCCATTTTCGCTCATGTCATCTTGGTTCAGGTGAGCGAGTTAGGACCATCATGGTCCTCTTGTTTGAAAATGTAAAGAAGGTCTCAGCTTCCTAAGATTGTTATTAATTATTGACAGGTGTATAATATCATAAGTTAAGATGTTTAAGATTGTAAATGGTCAGAGGGGATTAATTTAACTTCATTTTCCTGCTGTGTTTAACATGACCAGACTAGCTGGAACCAATTAAAAACTACTTACCTGCCTCGAGGCTGTGAGTAACACAATTTTTCATCACTTTGATCAGTTATCCTATTACTTAGATGAAGATATCTTTATTTTAGGCAGTTTAAAAAAACCTAGTCTCGAACAGTATTTCATTGCCGAATGATTTTCTTGCCGCTCATATTAATTGACAAAACATACTTATGGTGCTAATATGTCCATCTCAGTTCCCCCCCCCCCCCCCCAAAAAAAAAGTGAGTTTGGTGTAGGAAGGGGGTGGGGGTTGTACGTTGGCATAAGCTTGTTGGTAAGGTCTGCTGCCACATAGGTACTTAGGTTGGGTGCAGTTGGTGGTTATTTTTAGCTCACCTGAGTGCAAGGTGCTCAAGTGAGCTATTAAGATCACCTTTTGTCCGGCGTCCGTCAACAATTTCTTTAAATGACATCTCCTCCTAAACTACTTGGCCAATTTCAACCAAACTTTGCAGGAATGTTCCTTAGGTGACCCCCTTTCAGAATTGCTAAAAGAGTTGAAATCCATAAAAAAACCCTGGTTGCCATGGCACCAGAAAAGGAGAAATTTGGCTTATTCTCAATAATTTCTTTGAACGACATCTCCTCCTAAACTACTTGGCCAATTTCAACCAAACTTGGCAGGAATGTTCCTTAGGTGACCCCCTTTCAGAATTGCTAAAAGAATTGAAATCCATAAAAACCTCTGGTTGCCATGGCAACAGAAAAGGAGAAATTTGACTGAATCCCAATACTATCTTTGAACGACATCTCCTCCCAAACTACTAGGCCAATTTCAACCAAACTTGGCAGGAATATTCCTTAGGTGACCCCCTTTCAGAATTGCTAAAAGAATTGAAATCCATAAAAAAACTCTGGTTGCCATGGCAACAGAAAAGGTGAAATTTGACTGAATCTCAATATTATCTTTGAACGACATCTCCTCCTAAACTACTTGGCCAATTTCAAACAAAATGGGCAGGAATGTTCCTTAGGTGACCCCCTTTCAAAATTGCTAAAAGAATTGAAATCCATAAAAAAAGTCTGGTTGCCATGGCAACAGAAAAGGAGAAATTTGATTGAATCTCAATACTCTCTTTGAACGACATCTCCTCCTAAACTACTTGGCCAATTTCAACGAAATGTAACAGGAATGTTTTTCAGGTGACCCCCGTTCAGAATTGCTAAAAGAATTGAATCCATGAAAAACTATGGTTGCTTTGGCAACAAAAAAGGAGAAATTTGACTGAATCCCATTACTATCTTTGAACGACATAGATCTCCTCCTATACTACTTGGCCAATTTCAACCACACTTGGCAGGAATGTTCCTTAGGTGACCCCTTTCAGAATTGTTAAAAGAATTGAAATCCATAAAAAAAACTCTGGTTGCCATGGCAACAGAAAAGGTGAAATTTGACTGAATCTCAATACTATCTTTGAACATCTTCTCCTAAACTACTAGGCCAATTTCAAACAAACTTGGCAAAATATTCCTTAGGAGGTCCTCTTTAAGAATTGCTAAAAGAATTGAAATCCATAAAAAACTCTGGTTGCCATGGCACCAGAAAAGGAGAAATTTGACTTATCCTCAATAATTTCTTTGAACAACATCTCCTCCTAAACTACTTGGCCAATTTCAACCAAACTTGGCAGAAATATTTCTTAGGAGGTTCCTTTTAAAAATTGCTAAAAGAATTGAAATCCATTAAATGCTCTGGTAGCCATGGCAACAGAAAAGGAGATTTTCCGCCAAATCTCAATGACATCGTTGAATGATATCTCCTCTTAAACTAACAGGCTTGCAGCTAATTTCAACCAAACTAGGCTGAAATATTCCTTAGGAGGTCACATTTAAAGAATTGCTAACAGAATTGCAATTTATAAAAAAGAAACCCAACTCTGGTTGCCATGGCAACAGAAAAAGAGAAATTACATGAAATCTGTCAGAAGCAATTTCTCCATAACCGCAGAGCCAAATTTGACAAAACTTAATATTTGCATTACTTATGATATTTTTATGAGGTACTTTTCTTTGCTTTTCAATATGAAACCTTGTCACAGAAAAAGGGTACTTCTTGTAAAAATCTACTTATCAGGGGCATAGCATCTACATTTATGCGTAGATTTAAACAAATGTATGGGTAAATGTGTTCTTTATCATGAATAGATATTCTATTTGAAATGTATATTTAGCTAGGTTCAAGGTCATAGATCTAGGTCAATTTGTAAATTTCTGTTTGTTTGTCAGTCTGTATGTTTTATTGTAATTCCATCTGTCCAAAGCAATTTCTCCATAACCACATAGCGGAATTGGATGAAACTTCAAACTTTGAGTTACAAATGATATTGCACTGAGGTAGTTTTCTGGGTTTTCTATGGTTTGAAATCGCATAGCGGCGTTCATATGATCTTTGACCCTTTATTGCATTACCTGTAAGAAATCTGATCTGTTATAAAAAACCCATCTCAGGTGAGCGACCTAGGGCCAACGGCCCTCTTGTTCCTTGTCTGCTCATGGACTAATATGAACTTGATATGCCTATATCCATGTTATATTCATTAATTATGCACAGAGTTATGACCCTATGTTGAGGGGTACGGGTGTTGTTAATTCTGAGGTATTGTAGTGCCTAGCTTCAACACAATTTCATTTAAGGTTTACAGACCCTGAAAAAATCTTCACTTTCTTGCCATACGAAATGCATCAAATTTCACACACTTGTAAATACACTTCACATAAGTTGATTCACCGTGCCAGAATTCAAGATTATGCTTCAAGAAGAAAATGATTTACAAATATTTTTTTACTCTATATTCATATGCAAGGGAGGTAATTTTGAACATTTTTATGCCCCCGTATCGAGAGATCGGGGGCATATTGTTTTACTCATGTCTGTCCGTCTGTCCGTCCGTCTGTCCGTCCGTCTGTCCGTCCATCTGTCTGTCCGAAAACTTAACATGAAAACTTAACATTGACCTTTTCTCCAAAAGTATTCCACATACAAAGCTAAAATGTGGTATGTAAGTTTCTTTTAATGATATCTATCTGTTCCATGCAATTTGACCTTCCTCAAGGTCATCACTTAACCCTTATCAACCCTTTACTCTACGAAAACTTAACATTTTACTCCAAAAACTTAACATTGGCCTTTTCTCCAAAAGTATTTGACATACAAAGCTCAAATTTGGTATGCAACTTCCTTTCAATGATATCTATCTGTTCCATGCAGTTTGATCTTCCTCAAGGTCATCCGTTAACCCTAATCAACCCTTTACTCTACGAAAACTTAACATTTTACAAAAATGGCCATTTCGGGGGCATTTGTGTTTCACAAACACATCTTGTTGTCAAATATTTTCATAAGTATGCACTGATTCAACATTCTAAACCATGCAAAATGCTTATGTTTGTATTTGGAATAGAAATGTTACACAGTTTAGGAATAATTTGCACTTTTCAAAATTCGCCTCTGGCTCTTTGGTGCTTTTGAGGGGTCGGATACCTTAAACCCCAAGATTTTGTAGACAAGAGTCCATATTTCAGCCTCAATTCCAGTGCCAGACTGGTTAAGACAGATGTCTGCTGTGGAGAGGAAATAACATGGAATAATTCACACTGAGATGTCTGAAAATTCAGAATTTATAGGAACTGAGCCATTGAAAAAGGGATTTTATGTTATTATTAGTAGACGAGGGTCCATATTTCAGCCTCTATTCAATATCGGACTGTTAACCCTTTCCAAAACAACAAAATGTAAGGATGATGCCATTCAAAAACTGCTGCTGATGACAAAACAAGTACTTACAATAATGAAATTTGTGTACAATGTAGCCAAGAAAATATTGAGACAAAAGGAGAAACTGCTGGTTATCAGCAGTTTCTTCTTTTGTCTCAATGTTTTCCCAAGCCATATCTATTAGGGACATCAAAACCAGGTCTTGTTTGGGAAAGGGTTTAAGACAGATGTCTGGTGTGTAGAGGAAATATAACGTGGAATAATTCACACTGAGGTGTCTGAACATTCACAGTTTATAGGAACTGAGCCAGGGGAAAACGAGGGCCCCTATTTTAGCCTCAATTCCAGTATCAGATTGTTAAAGACAGCCGGCTGCTGTGGAGAGGAAATAACATGGAATAATTCACACTGAGATGTCGGACAATTCAGAATTTATAGGAACTTAGCCACCGGAAAAGAGATTTTATGTTATGATTTGTAGACTAGTTTCCATATTCCAGCCTTTAGCACAGTGTCAGACTGTTTAAGACAGTGGGCTGCTGTGGAGAGGAAATAACATGGAATATTTCACAACGAGATGTCTGAAAATTCAGAATTTATAGAAACTGAGCCATTTAGGAAAAGTAGTTTCATCCCATTACCAGACAGCAAAATTTTACACTTTAGATCTACTTGTCAGACATTTCAGAAATTCAAAGGTTGTGCCGAAGAAAATGTTCAAGTGAATGAAATTTTACAGTTACAGGGGTCTTCTTAGTAAAATGTGGGAAATGATTAGAAATTGCTAACCACAATGTTTTCCTAAGATTTTATGGTGTACGTGTGGGGGGTGTCAAAATGTGTCATTATGCGGTAATCAGGTCTATGTAGAATATTTCATCATGTTAATGTAATTATTTGTTTCAAGGCTATGCTTTTTTCACAGACACTACTAGGAATAATGAAAACAGCTCACAATATTCTCTATGAGATAGATCATAGAATGAATATCTGTTAGAAGGATCAGTCTGTAGACATTTTATTGTCATGAAGAGATTTACACATCATAGAGCACTGATTTACTTACCAGACTTGGAAAAATTATGCTTGGTTAGCCAGATGTGGTAACTACCTTATACATTTTTAGCTCGACTTTTCGAAGAAAATGAGAGCTTATACTGTCACCCGGGCGTTGGCATTGGTGTTAGCGTTGGCGTTGCAACAAAGGTTAAAGTTTTAAAGGTTAAAACATCAATGACTTCATACTATCAAAGGGATTCAACCCAAACTTGGAATACTTATTCACCATAACACCCTCTACATTATTACCGGGGCCCATGACCCTGGCTCCACTATATTTGGAGTTATGCCCCCTTTATACTTAGAAAATAAGTATTAGTTGTTATGTGCAACTCATATCTCTGTTTCTACTTATGCTATTGCTCTGAAACTTTGCACATGCTTTTGTGACCATAATATTAGCCTCTAGGCAAAGATTCATTACTCTCACATTTAATTTACTGGAATTTTAACCTTTTTATGCCCCGGATAGGGAGGCATCATAAATTTGACTTGTCCGTATGTCCGTCCGTCTGTCTGTCTGTCTGTCTGTCCATCATTCCGTCCAAAAACTTTAACATTGGCCATAATCTCCTTATTACTTAACATATTCGCTTCATACTTTACCACAACATTCCTTGGTACATTACCTTTCTGTAGGCACATACTTTGGTGACCTTGACCCCTGGATGACCTTGACCTTATGACGATCAAAGCGGTGTCGGGGGCATTGTCATCTTACAGTGACAGCTCTTTTTTGACTTAGAAATTCTGGGCTAAGTAACTTAGAAAAGTCGAGCGCGCTGTCTTATGGACAGCTCTTGTTGGATTACATAGTATTGCTTGGATGGAGAAGAAAGATCTGCAGGAAAACATTGGGAAGACAAAATTAATATGATGGTTTCTGGAAAAATCTGGACACATTCTTCAGAAATCTGGAATGGATCTTTGGGGTGTCCGTCAGACTGGGGTGGCAAGACATGCTATCTTCTATATGGTATATACTTTCGTTGCTGGATTCACAAGAAATGCGGTGGCATTTAAGGTCCCTAAAGTTAGGTCCCTAGTACGCTTGATGTCTTGGTACAGCATGTCCCATTGATTTGCAAATTTTGGCGGAGGTGTTAGTAATAGCTGTTCCAGAGTTCTGTTGCTTAGGGGATATGCTCTCAGTAGGAGGGGGCTGTGAAGTAGCTGATATATATGTTGCAAATCGACCTGGGGGAATAATTATAAACTGATCCCCCTTCTTCTTTTGAATTTGAGCCAGTCTAAAATTCTGTTGCCTGGCAAAGGTTTTTAATGGGTTTTGACAAAAATCTTCTGACAAATTTATATTCTATTGATTTACATTCAGGGAACTTATAGTGCTGTATAAAACATATGGAATTTTCATCAGCAATATAAGAAGGTCTGGAAACCCTATCAAATCTTCCTGACGCAAAATGGATTTGACAGGATAACTTCTCTAGATTGTCTTTGAAACTCTTACATCACATAATACTGTAGTATGCTGAATTATTGTACTGGGAGAATATTTTGTACAAATTTACAATTTTCGGTATTTGTATACATTCTGCCAATTTATGTCAGTGTTCTAGAGGTAAATCTTGTATCAAGAGATTCTAGTTCATTCCCTGGCAGCAGCTTGGTCTTTGGCATTTATAGACATATTTAGATGAATGCAGCTGATATGCTTATGGGTATAAAAATCAGTGGTTTAATTAGTCCAAATACAAATTGAGGATGAATTGCATGTGCTTGCAAGAAAAAAGTAAGAATCCCAAAAGGTGTTTTATGTCGAGGAGTTTTCCCAGTGTTTCATTACTGTTCCCATTAACATTATTGGTGTGATTTACAAGCTTATTTGTTGTTGAAAGTAGACATTGTATAATAATTACTGACAAACAAGAATTCTGGTTACTCAAACTGGAATTGTATGGCTTTCTTCATTATTTTTCTCACAGCTTTAGAGCTGGTTATTGATTCTAAAGGTTTTTGGAACATTTATGTGTTACATATATAAAGGGTTTCCTGTCATATCAACCTTTCCAAAACAGTACCAAGTTTTGGTGTTTGTATGAAAGGGTTGGCTTTACATTAAATTTGATCCTAATGACCTTTGACCTATGTGGCCCCCTCCCCTTTAATTTCTTGGAGACATCCTGTTTACATCAAAGTATGCATCACTTCATTTGTCAGTCCATTCCACTTTAAAATATAATATGTGAACCATGATGAATATTCAACTTTTAAACTTTTGAATTTTCCGGCACAATTTCAAATGTCTCGGTAATGTCTCCTGTATTTTATTTACATGTTCTGACAGCAGGTCTC